>OU964969.1:5088042-5093042 GCA_918808275.2 Dolichovespula sylvestris
ACGTCACAATGTCGTCTATACTCGTGAAGTATAATTATTATTAGCGTACGATCAGACAGACATTGGATTTGCTATTAAGATGTTACGTACGTACGTACGTACGTACGTATGATATACGTATGTATATACATATGTATGTATGTATGTATGTATGTATGTATGTATGTATGTATGTATGTATGTATGTATGTATGTAACTAGTCACGAACGTAAAGTGGATAAAAACTGAAGATTTGTAGAGAAGGTCGAAGGAAGAATTATCTCTTACTAAGCATTTATACGTTCTTCAATCGTTTAACGTCTTAGGCACGATTTTATTGCGTCGATTAGAAGATGACGATACAAGTCTTTGAAGTATTTCTCCATTTTCATGGCGAACGAACGAGGTAAGAGCCAATAGGGGAAAATGAAGAGAAACACAGATGGAAGAGTGTCGAGAAAAGGAACATAAATTCGTAACGAAACGGTCCATTGGGAAACGAAATGGTCGAAGCTAATCTCCTTATTGGACTTTGATGTAGTCGGTGTGTAATATACGTATACTTTGCAAGTTTCAGTAAAGGCTTTATCATGATTACAATGATAGGTATTGCATTAGATGAACTTCATTTTAAATATATATATATATATATTATAGTAATAAACTCTAATCTTATAACTGTAAACTTTTATGTTTATTAATCAACTCAATATAAAATTTATTTCCGTATATTAAAGTAGTTTTGAAAAATGATACAAGTTATTGATTGGCCATTTGAAATATACACAATGTACACGTACGACGAATAAATTCAAATATAATGAATTAAGAGTTTGATACGATAAAACGACGCTTACTTGGGTATCGCCAAGATATTAGATTTGTTCTCGTTAATATTCGCGAGATTCGATTGAAAGAAAAAAAAAAAAAGGTAAAAGACAGGAGAAGGAACACGAAGAGAAAAAAGAAAAAGAAAAAATGAAAACAAGAAAAGAGAGAAAGAAATACGCGAGCGAGTAAAGTTCTTCTTTACAGGCCAACACTAATCCAAGATTCTTTAGAGACTCTCTCTCTCTCTCTCTCTCTCTCTCTCTCTCTCTCTCTCTCTCTCTCATACGTCTTTGCATCGATCGACGTAATTCCCATTCTTCTCGTCTATCTGAGAATACTCTCCCTCTTTCTCCGCCCCCTCTCCCTCTCTCTCTCTCTCTCTCTCTCACCCTTTCTATCTTTCTTTTCTCTTTCTTTCTTTCTTTCTCTTCCCTCTCTTCATTTTTGTCGGCCATCGTCTAAAATACCCCCAATGCATTGTCGTCTCTAAGCTAAGCGTATGCACGCGCGCGCGCGCGCGCACACGAGCAAGTAACTTTACAAAGAGCGAGAGAGCGCGAGAAAGGGATAGGGGGGGGAGGAGGGGTGGAGCGGGAGACTAGGAAGAGGAGGGTGAAGGGGGGGGTCGCAAGCAGGGATGCAGGACGAGAGGGGGAGTTGATAGGGTGGTGTGGTACGGTGCGGTGGATGTAGGAGAGAGAGAGAGGGGGGGGGGGGGGGGAGAGAGGGAGGGAGTGGGGCGGTAAGAAGAGGACGAGCAGCAACGGCGCGTAGAGAAGGTGCACCGTGCGTAAAAAACATGCGAGGGGGTTGGTGGAGAAGAGCGTGTCGCCTGGAAGGAGATAGAAAAGCTCTGCCTGTGTAGTAGGGAGGCAAGAAGAAGAGACTCGAGGAGAGTTACGTGCAGAAGCTTTCATCGTAATGAAGTATTTCTGTCGCTTGCTGAAACCTCTCTCTCTCTCTCTCTCTCTCTTTCACTCACTTGCTCACCCACTCACCCACTCACTCACTCGCTCGCTCGCTCGCTCGCTCGCTCGTTCGGTCGTACGCTCTTAAGTCGGAGTTTCGTTTCTTTAGTCGTTCACATCGAAGAGAAACGAATCGCGTGCCGGTTTGTGTCGTTGGATACTCAACGAAGGGTAAGGGAGGAAAGTTGTTGAAGAAAACGGGGAGGGGGGTAAAAAGGGATGTAGGAGAGGGAAAGGGAGGATGGATGTTTCTCCTTTTTCGCGTCCACGACGATCCTATTTAGCCTTTCGCGTGTCCTGACGTGTCCTCAGGGACCACGTACATTTTCCGCGTATTAAACCCGGTCCCTCGTTCTTTTCTCTCTCTCTCTCTCTCTCTCTCTCTCTCTCTCTCTCTCTTTCTCTCTCTTTCTCGTTCCCCATTCGTTCGTTTAGACGCGTTACCGCGTTTATTCCGCGGAGAAATCTTAGGTAGCTATCATCGTCATCGTCAGCGTCGTCGTCAGGCTCGTCGCCGTCATCGTCGTCGTCGTTGTTTCTTCGTATCCTAACTCTTTGTTAAATCTAGAGAGGGTTTTTATGCATTCGAATGAACGTTTCTCTTTAGGTACTCACTTGTGTCTATATATATTGTTCTACGTGATTGAATTAAAATCCTTATCGTGTAGATACGAATAAGTACATAGATATTGCTACTAGTAAATTAGATAAAATTATTTAATTTTATTCTATCGAGATCATCGATACTATTAATGGATAATTAAAATCCTTATCGTGTAGATACGAATAAGTACATAGATATTGCTACTAGTAAATTAGATAAAATTATTTAATTTTATTCTATCGAGATCATCGATACTATTAATGGATAATTAAAATCCTTATCGTGTAGATACGAATAAGTACATAGATATTGCTACTAGTAAATTAGATGTAATTGTTTAATTTTATTCTATCGAGATTATCGATATTTTATTTTATTTTATATGCATATATATATATATATATATATATATATATATATATTGATGATTTGTATATAACATTGTAAATAACTCTCGTCAACGAGATAATTAACAAAACTTTTTATAATCAAGAGATACGTAGCTCGATCGCGTTTAGATCAGTCATAAGACTACTTCTTTTTTACCCTCTCTCTCTCTCTCTCTCTCTCTCTCTTGAAATTCGCGAAGAAAACAATTCGCGGAGGATCCCGACACCGTGCGAATCCTATAGAATCGTGGAAGAACAATGCGAGCCGTCGCGACAAAGGCGACGTATACAAAACGCGTAGAAAACGTACGGCTAAGCGCCTTTCCTCTTTCGCTCGCGTGATTAAAAAAACAAAAAGGGAAAGGGGAAGGGTGGGGAGGGGAAGAAAAAATGATCGTTCCGGAGCGCTCTTCCCCGCTTCTCATCTCATTTTCTCTCATCGTTCTCCTTCTATCCTTCTTACTTTCTCAAAACGATCTTTCAAAAGTTTCCGTCGCCATTTTTTTTTCCTTGGGACATCATCACAATGTTAACACAACGATGAAATACGTGCTCCCGTCGTAGGTATAATATACGAACAATGAAATATAATAATAATAATGTAATCGTCCAGTAAAAAATTCATATTCGTGAAATTAACAATCAATTAAAATTCCTTTGTCCGTTTATTCCTCCTCCTCCTCTTCTTCCTCTTCCTCTTCTTCTTCTTCTTCTTCTTCTTCTTCTTCTTCTTCTTTTCTTTCTCCTCTTTTTTATCCTTTCTTTCTTGTTAACTGTTAATTAAAGGAGAAGACCTTGACGTCGTAACGGTGATCAATGATGTAATCACGGAAGCTAAGAAGATCGTTAAATGATTATCGATTTAATCGGCCATTAATAATGATAGAAAATAATATATAACGTGTCCCAATCGAGAAATAAAATAAGATATCACGAAATTAAAGATGGGTCGACTACGTGGAGATAGAGTTGGTTTACATAGATCCTAGGATGTTTCATAATTCCTATTGTATTTCATTAAAAATATATAAATCATATCTTGTGCTTTGGTCCCCCCCCCCGCCCCGCCCCCGCCCCCACCCCCACCCCGAGGCTTTTCTCGTTAATTGGTACGATGCAGCTTCCGTAACGGAAATAACGGCCTCATTGTAATGCGTCGTAAGAAAGGGGAAACGCCGCTAACAAAGTATGGAGAATGAGAAAGAAGTGGGAAGAGAAGGTGGAGGAGGAGGATGAGGAGGAGGTGGAGAGATGGTGGAGGAAATGATGGAGATGGAGGAGGAAGAAGAGAAGGGGGGAGCTTTGAAAAAGGGAAACGCAAGGAAGCACGAAGGCATACAATTTATTCTTATTGTGTGTCTTATTTAGCATCTCGTTTCGCCATTATTTTCAATTTTCCTTCTTCGAGTCGCGGGCCCATTCTCTCGTCGCCGTAACGTCTTAATTGAGCGTTCCCAAGTGCAAATATCAAAAGGTGTTAATAAATACGGGATATTATTAATGAGGAACATAAAGACCCTACACGACTTTTCTACGACGAGGAAAGAAAAAAAAAATACAAAAATACAAAGAGAGAAAAAAGAAGAAAAACTAAAAAAAGAAAAGAAAAAAAAAACAGGAGAGGAGGAAAGAGAAACGTTGAGAATCGGGCAAGTAGAAAAAGAGACGGAGAGGGAGAGGGAGAGAGAGAGAGAGAGAGAGAGAGAGAGAGAGAGACTCTCCTACTAGCACGTACGGCGAACGACGGGAAGCATAGGAAACGTTTTCCAATTTCCACGTTTCATCGGCACGGACAGCTCGTCGACGTAGAACGAGAACGTTCTGTTCGATCGATTCGTGCTCCTTTCTAGCTCGTGTCGTTACTCGCGGTACAACGGATGGTTAGATTTTTTTATTTCTTTTTTTTTTTTACGTCTGAATGGAATCTCTCATTCTCTCTCTCTCTCTCTCTCTCCATTTCTATATATATATATATATATATATATATATATATATATATATATATATATTTCTCTCTTTACAAAGATAAGTATGTATAATAAATAACTACGAAAGAGGTCGACTTGAAATGTTCCGTCGTAAGATTCCGAATTAACATTTACGATCGCTTACTCTTGCGTCATACATTTTTTTTTTTTTTTTTATTTAGAAAAACAACGACGACGACGACGACGACGACGACGACGACGACGACGACAAAAATGGAAAGAAAGAAAGAAAGAGAACAA
>OU964969.1:5098042-5115542 GCA_918808275.2 Dolichovespula sylvestris
TATATACATACCTCTCTGTTCTTACTTTTCTTCCTTTTTTTTTCTTTTTCATGTACATCTCTCTCTCTCTCTCTCTCTCTCTCTCTCTCTCTCTCTCTCTCTATATATATATATATATATATATATATATATATATATATATATAATCTTTATTTGTTATTTATTTCTTTTCCTTTTTTTTTTCTTTATTACTTTCCTTTCTTTTCTTCCCTACCACCCAAAGTCAAATCCTCAATATATAAATAGAATTATAAAATCCGATTAAATGAAATTACCGAAGGGTTAGAGAATTTCGAAAAAGGCAAACCTATTATATTTCGTACGTTCCAATAAACGTCGATCAATTCAATTATCTATTTATCTAATAAAATTTCTAAAAAAAAAAATAGTCCCCATTCGCGTAGGAATACGACGGCGGATGATCGGTCGAATCGATCGTTATGTATGGTAGATACATACTTAAGTTATATGCAATATTCCACTTGTTTCGATAATAACACGAAGGCTGCACTTTACCTGCTTCGTAATGCTTCCAATTACTTCGAAACGATTGCAACATTGTCTCGTTTCTTTTACGAAACATATGCCAGATGAAAAGCGAAGAATGGATAATGAAAGAAACTCTGTTAATATTTAACTCGATGGCAATCGTTTTGAAAAAGGAAGATTTTCTTTTTTCTCCTCCTCCTCCTCCTCCTCCTCCTCCTCCTCTTCTTCTTCTTTTTCTTCGTATTCTTTTTTCCTTTTCTTTTTGTTTCTCTTTTCTTTTCTTTTCTTTTTCTTCTTCTTCTTCTTCTTCTTCTTTCTTTTATCAACGCGATAAATAATAATATTACGGAATTAGGTCGATAATTCAATTTGAAAATCGTTCAATGTTTTACGAATGCAATTCGGGGCTGTTAAAAAGAAAAAATAAACAAAAAAGAAATAAATAAAAAGGAAAGGGGAAAAAAAAGGAAGCAAGAGATATAGAAACGTCATTGGTAAACAACGAAAAGAAGCCTGGGAGGGAGCACAACGTTATGTCTATACGTATGAGAATAATCCTCTCGTTGTCGATCGGTTTCGTTCATTCACGATTTCACCCTCCTGCGGGACGTTACGGCCGCATATTATTCGCGGGAACAGCCGAAGAAAATTATTAATTCCGGCAATGGCGATGGGGATACTTTTAAGGCTGGAATTTATCCCCAAACCGCCCACGCGACTTCCACGGGCAAAAGGGTGATCGGTAATCCTCGATTTATCGGTCGTAGCCTTCCACCTTCGGTTCTCTTCTCTTTCCTTCTACTCATTTTCTCTTCTCTCTCTCTCTCTCTTTCTCTCTCTCTCTCTCTCTCTCTCTGTTTCGCGAGAAATTCGTTCTCCCCCTCTTTCTCCATCTCCCTTTTCTCCTTCTTCTTCCTCTTCTTCTTCCTCCTCTTATTATTATTATTATTATTATTATTATTATTATTATTATTATTATTATTACTATTATTATTATTATTTTTTCAGTAGGTACAGTGCGAACGGTGCCACGCGTGTGTAGAGTTGCTTGCGCGTGGGTGGTTGGGATAAATTATCGGCTTAAGTTGAAATTTCTGAGATGTTCTTTCTGCTCCCGGCTCGGATTTAACCCTCTCTCGTCTTATGAGAAACGCACACGCGCGCCCGCGCACTTTACACGCACGACCGCGGCTCACATTAACGTTTATACGTGTAAATACACTTTCTATATCACGTAGATGCTACTTATATTTACTTCGCCCGGTTCTAAACGAAAGAATACCGTCGCCTCGAATCGACGATAATTGCCCCGTAGTTTGGCATTTTATCGCGTCTTAAGCCATATTTGTAGTTACCCGGTATCGAGGAAGCCGATACGGAAGACTTGAGACGGCTGACTATGTACTAGCGCGTCTAAATACTAAAGTTTACTTCAAAGGGACGAGGATCAGGGTTTACCGCCAAACCCCGCCGCCCCACCCCCGCTTTAGACCCTACCCACTACCCCTCCTCTCCCTCCCACCCTCCCTCCCTCCTCCCATACCCTTCCTACTTTCCCCGTCGGAGAGTTCGCTATAAAAAGCGGCCTAATGGGAGGCAGTACGATCAACGTAAACGCGAAATATGCCGCCCCCTCGTGGTAATGCTATTAGAAATGTTTTTTTTTTTTTTCTTTTTTGCTATCTTTCATTTTTCTTTTTCCCTTTTCCTTTTCTTTTTCTTTTTCTTTTTCTTTTCTTTCTTTCTTTCTTCCTTTCTTTGCTCGACGTCGAACGACAGAGGTGGTCCCTTCATATGTAACGTAATTATTTTAATTATTTCCATTATTGTCGAGGGCTAATATGATATTGGACGATGCATGAAACGAAAGGGACCAAAAAAAAAAATGTATTAAATCAGACGTCTCGGACGAGAAAGAGGAGAGAAGAAAGGAAACGTAGGGGAAAGAGGAATAACGCGAGAAACGACGCTTAAAGTTTGACTTGAATCGTTCGAACGATTTCTTTAATTTAATTTTAATCGAAGGCCGATTTTATTAGCGTTCCTTTCTTGTCGCGTCGATTTTCGTTCGAAGGAAGGAAGAAAGTTAAGAGATAAAAATAAAAAAATAAAAAAAATGAAAAAAAAAAAGAAAAAGAAGAAGAAAAACCCCGTATATCTTTTCACGAAAGTTTAGCGCCGAACTTCGTTCGTCCCCAGGCCTTTTTTTTTTGCGTAAGTTAACTTCGTTCGACCGGACATTCGCACGGAACTTGAGACAATTCGATAAATAACGCGTTCACTGCGACATGTTTATGCGTTCGCGTGGCTACGACCAATGAATCGTCTCTCACGACTCCGGAACGAGTCGCGCACAAATAGGGCCCTTACGCGCCGAAGGGAATTATTCGACGATTTATTCCCCCTTGCCCTTTCTTCGCGTACTTCTCTCTTCTACGGGACCCTCCGACTTACCCATTCGCATTGCCGCCACCGACACTATCAACATCCACCATACACCAACACCACCGACACAACCAAACAACACCAACACCGTCATCGGCCCTTCTTGATATCATTAAGGAAAGCATGATGAGTGGCGCTTTGTCGCGTAAATTATAATTCCCTTCCTTGGCAGATTTATATTATCCGCCAGTCCTTCTTATAGTAACTTGTTTCCTTTCTCTCTTATTTTTTCTGTTTTTTTTTTTTTTTTGTTTTTTTTGGAGGGGCCAGGGGCGGGTAGGGGCAGGGGGTAAATTAATCATCCTTTGCTTTCTCCCAATTCATGATTGTTCGATCAACAATATCGTAATTAAATGATTCTGATATATTTATAATTCTTTTTTCTTGTTAGTCTCGTCCTTCGGCGAGGTGGATTCTTTTTTTTGTCTTTCGACATTCTCGAAGGCGCGAACGTCCTTGTCGTTTCGTGCTGCTTATGCGTTCCATATGTTTTCTCCTTCGGATGTTCTTTCCTTTTTTTTTCTTCCTTACATTATTTGCCACTGCAGATCTTTTTGTCAATATTTGAACCATCAGTAATAGCTGATTAGGTACGTATAATTATTTTACGTATCTCTTTCTCTCTCTCTCTCTCTCTCTCTCTCTCTCTCTCTCTCTCTCTCTCTCTCGTCGAAGACTTCTCCGTATATATTATTTTCTACATTTTTATATTCTCATTTATTTTGTAGCGTATTGAATGAATAGATAGATCGGAAGAAGACCAAGAAAAAATAAAATCAAATACATAGAAAATTACGTAATCGAGCAAGAGAAAAAGGGTAATGATTTAGAAGGAGAGAAGGTGTAAAGAGCGAAAACAATGAAATAAAACCAGGAGAATGTCAAACAAATCTGTTCAAAGCCGTAGGGGATCGTCGAAGCGTATTACATGCTCGATTCATCGAACATCTGTTCGTTCTAATCCTACCTATAATCAAACCTAGGGTAAACTAACGTCGAAAAAGATAAGCCGAATCGATCAAGATCGATGGAATTTATTTGGCGATTAGAGAATTGTTGTGTTAGAGTAGGAAAATAATAATCGTTGGAACGTTTATGTTTCCTTTTTTATTTATTGTATTTTATTTTATCTTATTTTTCTTTTTTTTTCTTTTTTTTTTTTTTTTTTTTGTTCTTTTTCCCTCCTTTCCTTCGATTCGTCAGGCTTATCGAACATATCGAGAACTCAGAAAAATTCATCATCCTTTGTCATTTGATCATCGTCAAGTATTCTTCAAAATGTACGAGTTATCATCGCAGCCGTCGTATTCGAGGTACACGTGAAACGTGTATTCATTGGCGATCGTTCGATTATCGATCGAGGAGATCATAAATCTAAGAACTCGATGCCAATCATCGTTCTTCTTTCTTCTTTTTCCTTACGATTTTCTTCCGTATAGACTCCGGCCATTTAAACGAGCTATGAACGACGTCTTCTCATTGCCTCGTCGATTCTCGGACAATGAAGCGCTTCTTCTCTCTCTCTCTCTCTCTCTCTCTCTCTCTCTCTCTCTCTCTCTCTCTCTTTCTCTCATATTCTCGTTTGTTCGACAGAAATGATCGATATGCTGGATACTATGTGTCGCTTGTAACGTTCCCTTGTTAAACATCATTTCAACGATCATAATCATTGATCTCGAAATTATTTTACAAATAAATTAAAAGATAATAGTAATAATGAACGAATAGAGAGAACCTAATATGTATGTTAATCACAAGAATTAGTTGTAAGTTATTGCGATTATTGTTACAGGAATGGCCGGTAGTATGGGACAAGCTGGTATGGGACCATATTACGGGCCAGCAGCGGCTTACGGTTCACTTTCCGCAGCCAGTATGGCCGCTGCGGCTGCAGCGGCTGCTCAACAATCGGCAGCAGCGATGTCCGCCGGTCTCGCTGCACCTGCACAAGTAAGTCTTCTCTCGCGCAATTAATTAATTTTTATCGATGCGGCAATCGATATTTTATCTCATTTATTATTTTTTTTTTTTTTTCTTTAAATAAAATACCCTGCAAACACGATCGCGACGAAATTAAATTGAATATTTAATTATATTACGTGAATGTAGACGTAGGAACGTGTAGGAAGCACTTAAGAATATTTGCCATTGATCTTATCGTATTTATAAATGTTTACTGTGTTTTGACGTTCGAGAGAAAGAGAGAGAGAGAGGAAAAAAAAGAAAAAAAGGAAAAGAAAAACATAGAAAGCGAGGGACATATTTCGACAATAGGTCTGAGTCGAAAGAACGATATCTTTCGATTCTTAGACCTACGACGGGATACAAAAGTAGGGACAATTAGTGAATGGAAGCGATTCAGCGGGAGTGACACCGGCAAGTCGATTTGTCGTGATCCCTCTATAAGGGTGCACGACATTCGCACAAACACCTATTATCGCGATACCCACGAAAATAAGAAGACCACCCACTAGCTCTTCTCCCCTATCCCCGTGCAGGAAAATATTGGGATAGCATTTTTACGACTAACGATTCGTTTTGATATCGTCGAACGTTTTGTAAGTGTACACAGAAAGAGAATAAGACCGTAGGATACGTCTATACCGAAAGAAAAAAGGAAAAAGAAGAAAGAAAGAAAGGAAGAAAATTTAATATTTACGAAATGGGAAACGAATTATTGAACGAAAAAAAGAAAAAAAAAAAAAAAGAAAAACGAAAAAAGAAACATATAGAAAAAAAGATTATCTTACAAAATCATTCGGTTCGACTCTGTATTTAAAAAACGAACTATACGGCCATAGAAATGTTATTCCAACAAATCCGTTTGTACTAATCGCATTAATAAATGTAAAGAAACATAAACGAAGTGTCGGGTTAAGAAATGAAAGAGACGACGACAAACGACTCATCCGTCTTATATCGTAGCCGAGGATAAGCGGAGAGAATTCGTGTCGTGGTACTAATTGGCGTTGAGGGAGATGGTAAGAAAGAAAGAGAGAGAGAGAGAGAGAGAGAGTGAGAGAGAGAAAGGACAAGAGGAGAAAGAGAGATCCACGTCGTGGAATCGCTCGTTTAATCCAAGGCGACGCGAAGATTATTACTGAATAGAAACTTTTCATTGGATCGTCTCTAACGCAAAAAAAAAGGTAAAGAAAAAAAGAGACATCGACGACGACAACAACAACAACAACAACAACAACAAAACAACAACCAAGAAAAAATAGAAAGAAAAAAAGAAAGGTTCTCGAAGATTTGCATAGGCTTGGTAACGATGGTAATGCCAGGTGGACGGATAGATGAAAAAAGACTGATGGGTATCTAGGAAAGTGAGGACGAGTAGGAAGAGGAAACGACGACGACGACGACGACGACGAAGGAGGAGGAGGAGGAGGTTGAGATGGAGGTGGAGGAGGAGGAGATGTAGAAAGAGGTGGAGGAGGACGAGGAGGAGCAGAGTGTAGGTACGCTTCATTCGCGCTGTAACAAAGAGGCCCCAGGGTGGCTTCGCAAACAGAAACCGGAGACCGTGGTCTGTGTATGAATTTCCGCAGCTGGCTACGGGAGACAAACAGATAGCTAGTTATTTCTGCATTCAACGGCTGAATGGCCGACGCGTCTGGAACGACGCTATGCCGCGATACAAGCGGCTATTATTGGCGAAGCGCGTCGAGCACGTTCGAAGAATTCCAAGGCGACTGCTATCATCGTTCCTTCTTGGCATCCTTCTCCTTTTCTTCTTCGTCTTCTTCTTCTTCTTCGTGTTCGTCATCTTCTTCTTCTTCTTCTTCTTCTTCTTCTTCTTCATCGTCCGAACCCAAGGAGGTGGGAGTGGAGGTGGTGCCGCTGAAGAAGGAGGAGGAAGAGGAGGAGGAGGAGAACGTTTTCTTCATTTTTCTTCTTCTTCTTTTTTTTTTTTTGTTTCTTTCCTTTCTCTTATTCCTCGGCAACGAAGGAAGACTTAATTATCTTGCATCGTCGCCGTCGCTCTTCGTCCACCGCGTTGTCGCCTTAAAAAAAAGAAAAAAAAAAAAAAAGAAAAAGAAGAAGAAAAAAAAATTAGACAATGACGTTCCACCGTACTCCTCTGTTTTCATTCAGAAAGGCACCATTATTCTTGGACCGTCGTCGTACACGGAGAAATAGAAACGCATGGGGTCGAATGATAAAGAATATTTCGATAGACGTACAGACAGATAAAATGAGAGACAGAGACAGGGAGATAGAGAAAGAAAATGTTGCAATCTTAAATCTTCACGCAAGATATAAGAAATCTATCGAAGATATTTTTTTCTTTTCTTTTTTTTTTTTTTTTTTTTTTTTTTTTTTTTTTCGACAGGCCGTCGAAGAACTTTTGTATGAACTTTTCGAAGGAATCATAGAAAAGTTAGAAAAAAGCGACGGTAGCGTCTCTTGAGGTTCTCTTAGGCACCGGATTTCGAGCTGCGGAACCGAGGTGTAATCAATTGGACGTAGGGGGAGAGGTGAGAGCAGCGCGAACCGAGACTAAGACTGCATGTAAATCATCCGGACAAAGCCGCTTAACGATCCGACAAAGGGAATCCTCCGCGATCCTTCGTCCACGAATTATAGAATCGGGAATACGCACACTCGTTTCCTCTTTTTTCGTCTCCTTCCTCTGGCAGTCGGTCGTTGGAACGATTCAATGAAAGAGATAGATAGATAGATAGATAGATAGATAGATAGATAGATAGATAGATAGATAGATAGAGAGAGAGAGAGATAGGACAGTTTTTGTCGCAAAGAAGCTACGCCGACGACAATCGTTAGAAAAATTTATAGCCATCGTCGAGTTCGTCCTTGCTTAAGGATAAACCGATTCTTTTGAAATCCCCATTTTTCTTTTTCTCCAAGAATTTTATACAGACGATGTCTATGATGAAAAAAAGAAACAAATAGAAATTAACGTATAATATATTGGCCCGTGTACCAGCCGACAATAACACGTAAGGATATATTTAAGAAAAAAAAAAAAAGAAAGAAATGAAAAAACAAATTTGGGAAAAAAGGAAAAGAAAAACGATTGTTTGCTTTCAGGTCGTCAGTTCTATGGACGCCATGAAGTACTCGATGGAGGCTGACAAGTATCGTGCCGCTTACATGCCCCCAAGTACATTGGCGATGAGCATGTACTCGGATCCGAAGTATCTAGATTCAAGTCCAAAATCTTACCTCGATCGTAGCTACCTGGATTCGGCGAAGGCATATTTCGAACAATCGAAGCTTTATATGGACCAGAAACCATCGATATCCGATTACAATCGGCCAAGTTACGAGCCGAATAAACTTTACGAGGAATCAAGTCCTGGTAGCGTAACCGGTGGTGGTGGTGGTGGTGGTGGTGGTGGTGGTGGTGGTGCTGGTGGTGGTGGTGGTGGTGGTGGTGGTGGTGGAGGCGGTGGTGGTGGTCCTACAAGATCACCAGCCGCAGAATCTCCAGACATTAACAAACAACACGAGAGGACGGAGCAGGGATCGTCCAGTGGTAGCTCGACATCTACGTCATCGGCAGCGAGTCCAGGTGCCAGTTTACCGACTTATTATCCTGGTCCGGTCCAAGCCAGCGGACTTTTAGGACCTCAGATGGGTCAATACAGTGGTTATCAAACCGCACCAGCTCCAGGAAACGAATCATTCCGGCGTCCACTCACTGTGATCTTCTGACCCGATAGAGCCTAGCTCTGATCCATCTTCGAAGAGCAATCCTCCTGAATACAACGAGTAAATAATAGCTCGCATCAGGGTAATATATATGTTCTACGAAAATATGACGTTGATCATGTACGATCAAACGCCACGTGTCCGAAGATTTTCCTCTTTTATTTTTTCCTTTTCTTTTTTCTCTTCTTTTATATATATATATATATATATATATATATATATATATATATATATATATATATATTCATCCCGAGCAATCTCGTTCGATTTTCCTTCTTTCATTTTCTTTCCATTGAATCTTTCATCCTTTCTCCTTCTTCATTTTCTCTTTTTCTTCCTCTTTTCTTTTTTTCTTTTTATTTTTCTTTTTGTATTATTTCCTTTCGTTTCGCCAGTTAATTTATTGCGAGAAATAATATTGTTTTAAGATTTCGTTTTGCGATCGCGTATCGCGCTTCGAAATGTTGACGCATTAAGAATTTGTTGGAAAAAGAAAAAAAAAAAGAAAACGAAAGAAAATTTGCATTTTTCTTTCTAGCTCGTAGGACTCGTGGTTAGAAAGTTTAACGGAGAAAGAAAGAAAGAAAGAAAGAAAGAAAGAAAGAAAGAAAGAAAGAAAGAAAGAAAGAAAGAAATAAGAAGTAAAATGAAAAAAAAGAAAAACACAAACAAAAACGAATCAACGAATCGCTGTCGTTTATGTATTTATTTAAAGAAGATAGAAAGGATGTTGGGTTAATCCTGATACCCAAATTCGCCGTCTGACGGAGATGGGAAAAGAAAAAAGAAAAAGAAAAAGGAAAAGAAAAAAATAAATAAAGGAAAAGAAGGAAAATAGGAATAAAACGTCACGATGCGTGACTCACGAGTATATATGAGTACATATATATTATATATATATATATATATATATATATATATATATATATATATATATATATATATATATATATATATATATATATATATAAGTGAAAAACAAAGATTCGATTATATTTAACGACAGATTATAAAGATTTGTAAATAGTCCCTCCTGTAAATAGTGTAGCAAAGAGTAACTTTCTCACGTCAGTATGACGACGCTCGGAAATTTCACTCTTTTTCTCCTTCGATTGGGTCTCATTCGCGTTTCTGTCCATGTACCTTCATCGAAGGATTACAAATCTTGAATTTCATATTGAAGGTATAGCTACACGCATATTTGAGCCTTAGAACGAGCATTGTTGTTGTTGTTATTATTATCATCATTATCATTATAATAATTATTTTTTTTTTTTTTAATCTTTCTCCCTTCTTTTTTTATTTCTTCTTTTGTTCCATCTCTCTCTCTCTCTCTCTCTCTCTCTCTCTCTCTCTCTCTCTCTCTCTCTCTCTTTCTCTCTCTCTCTCTATAAATGACTCTCAAAATAGAAATTCAAAATTTGGTTTAAATGAAATTCTCGTTGGGTCGAAAAATTCAATATTACTTTCTCATCGATTACATAGCAATTATTTATCATTGAAGGCTTTATCCGATTTAGAACTAATTATTCCGTTCGTTCAATTCCGCGTATTCCTCGTCCAAAAAAAAAAAAAAAAAAAAAAAGTAAAACTTTAGGAAGATAATGGTGGGATATAAGAACGCACGGATAAAAAGTTTGGAAAGTTAGGCGAATTCACGTTGACCCCCTTGACTCCTTCCCGCTGTACGATGATGTATAACCTTTATATTTGTATCGTTACGATAAATCATAAACTTTACCGATTATTCGAGTATTACATTACGAGCGGCAGAAATAATCTATAAATATTGTACTGTAAGTAAGAAAGTAAAAATAAAGATTAAGTATTATCCTTCCAACTAGACGGATGATCTAATAAGTACCACTCGATGTCATCATGCGATTTCCTTTTGCACACTTCTTTCTTTTTCATTTTTTTTTCCCCCTCTATCACCGATCATTCGGAGGACACTCAGTCGAACAAGAGTAAGTAGTAAATCAAATTTGTTTACCCGTACATCGTATTATCTTATCTCGTGGACCGTTGATTGTTTGACGGAACAAAATAAATAAATAAATAAATAAATAAATAAATAAATAAATAACTAAAAAGAAATGAAAGAAAAACAAGAAATTTCCTGAAAAGATAATCCAACAATATCCTCAACTTTTCAATGTCACCGACGTATAATAAGGTGGTTAACCACGAATTCGTACGTAATTCGAACACACTCAAATGGAATACGAGTATCCAAGATTTAATATATTCGTCGCAAAAGAGAGGAAGCTTCTTTTTAATTCTTTTCTTCTCTAATACACCCTTTACTACTCCTCCTTCTTCTCCTCGACCATCACCACCACCCCCCATCCACCACCCTTCGCCACACAGCCCCCTCCATCTGCCTACTCTGCTGGTCTCTTAGAAGACAATCGAATAAGGGTGTGTGCTATCCGTCAAAATAACTCGCGCTCGACTCGCTCCGATGCACAATACCCATCGAAATCCGACACGCATTTTGTGAACAGGATACATCGTGCATGAGAAAAAGGAAAGTACGAAGGGCAAGAAAGAAAGAAAGAAAGAAAGAAAGAAAGAAAGAAAGAAAGAAAAAAAGGAAGGAAGGAATAAAGAAAGAAAGAAAGAAAGAAAGAAATTTTCCGAGGCACACTGCGTATTGTCGAACGAGAAGAAAAAGCTTAAGAACTGTGACACGGTAGGGGGAGAGTGGTGGTGGTGCGGGGTGTGTGGAGTGGAGGGAGGGGGTAACACAGCTGCCAAAGAGACATTTGGATATTCGAACGGTTCGATTCTTCGCACCTTCGAATTCACGCGACGAAAAGCACCTGTGTGCACAGTGTGATTTTCGTTCGGGATCAAATCATTTTTCTTTATTCCTTCCTCCAACTTCTTCTTCGTCCTTTTATTTTTCTTCATCTTCGTCTTCATTTTGTCTCTCTTTAAGAATCGAGTTTGATCGTAACGCTGGCGTTTACGAGGAACTAATATATTATCATTCCACGTGCGACGTAACACTTGCGACCATTAAAAAGAAAGATTTGGACGGGTGAAGATCAACGAACGAGAGAAAGAGAAAGACGGAGAGAGAGAGAGGGGGGATAGGGGGAGAGAGAGAGAGAGAGAGAGAGGGAGAGAGAGAAGACTTCAATGACGGTGGACTTTCGTTACGGAAAAGACCTAACGAGCAGTTAGATGATGAAGAAGAAAAGAAAGAGAGAGAGAGAAAGAGAGAGAGAGAGAGAGAGAGAGAGAGGAGGAGGAGGAGGAGGAGGACAAAAAAAGAAGTGGAGGAGGAAGACCTGTCCGTCTGTCTCCTTTTCGTACCGATAAAGGAAGGCACACGGTAGCGCCTTCGAGTCGTACGATAATAAGGCACCCGGTTCTCTCTCTCTCTCTCTCTCTCTCTCTCTCTCTCTCTCTCTCTCTTACGCGCTCGCGAGAACGGTGATTACCGACTTATGCACGCCTCTCGGCACGACAAACTGACAATTTTCACCGTCATTATCCTCTCGAGAGGCACGCCATTGTTTCTGATCTCTGAAGGGCCATTATGCTGTCGAGCGGTGAGCAAGTGTGTGCGAGAGTTTGAAAGTGTGAGAGAGACAGAGAAAGAGAGAGAAAGAGAGAGAGAGAGAGAGAGAGAGAGAGAGAGAGAGAGAGTACACGTCTCAGGAAAGGGGGCGAGAAGGGTGCCGGAGGCTTCGGAACAACCCCAACTGCTACCTCAGAGAAGTCCTAAAGTCGGAAGGCCGTTCCTACTGATGCCACGTTCCTTCCCTCTTCTCTCTCTCTCTCTCTCTCTCTCTCTCTTTCTCTCTCTCTCTCTCTCTCTCTTCTTCTCCCACTGTATGGACCCTTCAGGCCCTCAGCTAGCTTCTCATTAAATCCATTATACCGAGTGAGCAGCGCGATGAACTCGAGTCGAACTCAGCCGTCACATCCGAGAGCTTAGACAGATCGTTTAGCTGGAATCTAAATCATCTTTCCTCAACAGTCTCTGTCTATCCTGTATCTCTTTATCTCTATCTCTTTCTCTTTCTGCATATATATATATATATATATATATATATATATATATATATATAAATACACTATATATAGATACCATATAGCCTTAGGTATACCCCTGTCTCCGTCTCATTCTCGTGGTCACCGTTAGAGCTGTAAACATCTCACGACTTCATTAGTACACCCGCTGACTTTGGAATGCACGCGGTTCCTACGATCTTAAATATGTTTAGAACGGGATTAGAGAAAGGGACCCCCGGGTCCACCTAATTTTCATTCTTGCCATCTCCACTAATCTCATTCTCATATTCTCATATTCTTTTTCTCGCATTGAATTTCTCATGTGTCTTTTTTCTTTTATAATTTCTTCAGATACTTCGTTTTATGTTATGTTTGTTATAGAAAAACGATTAATTAAGTAAGCTTCTCGTTACAAATGACATGTGAATAGTTCATCGATATTAATTCGTATAACAACTTCGTTACCTCCATTGGAATAATCTAATTAGTAATATATATATGTATATTAGTAATATGTATGTGTATATATATATATACACATACACACACACACACACACACACAAAATATATATTTCTTTCGAACAAACATTTCCTAGTCACTAGTTGTTTCCTTCGGCCAACGATTTCAAGGTAACGAAAAACCATTTATCATCTTCGAATTCACAACTACAATTTATTAATAGAATTACTGAACTATTTATTACTAGAATTCTATTTACTTATTAGCAAAATACCACTATCATTGATTACTAGAACTATTTATTATTTTCAATCGTATCAATTTAATTTCACTCGTTCCCCTCTCCTATAGTCGCACGCATAATAATACATACAGTGAAAAATGATATCATATCAATATCATTGATTCGTTTCGATAATACGTATACGTATATAATAACAGTTTATAATTCTTATTTCGATTCTTCCTTTCTTTGTATTTTTTTCCTTTTTTTTTTTTTGGTGAAAATTAATTATTTTACCAAGTATCCGCGTAAACGAGGTACTTACTTATTCACTTACTTACTCACTCACTCACTCACTTACGTAAGTTACGTAACGTTCGAACGTGGTTACGGCCTTTAATACCGAACTCGATCAGGTATAAATCGAGAAATACGATCGGAATAATTAATAATGCTCCCACGTGCGTGCACTTGCGAATGTGTTTCTCGATTGGCGTTGCTAAGCTGATCGAGTGGTATGTATATGTACGTGTATGTAAGAGAGGAACGAGATCTCATCTCGAAGGTACACATGTTAGTACGTACTTACGACGTAGATACATACATACATACGTCAGACGAGAAAGAGAGAGAGAGAGAGAGAGAGAGAGAGAGAGAGAGAGAGAGAAAGGGTGAACGAGTACCTTGGATAATTAATCGTCGATCATTGTTTTCCCAACGTATTCCCGATTCGTCGTCCCGTTTTATAGCCCTCGCCTCTCGAAACAACATCGGCTCGCCGTGACTCGCTTACGTGCTTACTCGATCATTCCTTCCTTTTCTTTCTTTCTTTCTTTCTTTCTTTCTTTCTTTCTCCCTTTTCCCTTAATGCTTTGCTCTTCTACAGGCAAGTAGAAGCTCGTAGGATCTTTCAAACGTATGCACGCCGGTGGGCGCGCTTTAACTCGAGTGGCAAAATTGCATCCGGAGAAATCGAATCGCGCCTACGGTAAATCGGAGCATGTAATGTTCGAGTAACACGAAGAATGGATCGTCGCGGTTCCAATTATTTGACGGACCTCCCCTCAAACCACCACCCCTCCCTCTCAAACCCCTTCCTATACGACCACCTCCCTCCTACCACAACCTACCATAGACGGAAGGAAAATGATGTAATTAACCCTTCTATGCACGATTTAGTTTTCTCTTTATTTTTATTTTTTTTTTTTTTTTTTATTTATCGTTTCTTTTTTCTCTTTTCTTTGTCCATTGAAACCTTTTACAAGCACGACTTTTACATTTTCTACTGCGCGTCGAGTCATGGAAATAAAAGAAAAAAAAAGGGGGAGGGGGACAGAAATCGCCGTCTTACGAAATTTCACGGGCGACTTTATCGTTAAACGTCGATACGTGTGTTCATTATATCGATAAATAAGTGATCTCGAAACGTATCGAGGAGTATAACGGAAAGATGAAAGAAGGAAAAGATCGACGGAGAAACTTTCAACGGGTCTAACTCGACGTTCGTTTAATTTCTTTCCTTCTTTTTTTTTCCTTTTTTTAACCATTGAAAAAAAAAAACGAGTAAAAACAAGAAGAAATAACAAGAGACTGGAATAAAATTCTCGTGGAATTATTATCTAATCGTCTAATCTTGGCCGAGGTCACGCTTATTTGCGGTGTAATTATTTGGAGTAGTGTCAGGTAAGTAAGTACTCGGAATGGAATCAACTAGAACGATGATCGGCGTCTCCTCTTGTTTATGCTAGTCGATCCTTGCTTGCTCACTCGGTGGAACACCCACCGTTGGTTTGTTGCGCAAACATTCGATGGGGTGAGAACGACAGAGAGAGAGAGAGAGAGAGAGAGAGAGAGAGAGGCGGGAGGAAGTGGAGGGAAGGAGGAGGAACGTTAATGGCAAACTCCACCCCTTATGTCGCGCTCCTCCTGAATTATTACAATTGAGAAACGGTAATACTTAGAATTCTACATCGTTTTTGTTTCCACGAGTCAGCACGTTCTGTTTTATTATTTAATTATCGTCGGTAAATAATGCTCGAGCTAGCGCGCACGTGATCACTCGAGGCAAATAAGTAACTAAGTACTTAAACACCTGCTTAAGTTTACCCCTGACACGTGCTACTTGAGCAAATATTTTCAAGAACGGATAAATAAAAATAAGAATGGTCGAACGTTACGAAAAAGTTTCTTTTCTTTTATATTAAAGAAAAGAGAAAGAGAAATGGACGAGGAAGAAAAGGAAGAAGAAGAAGAAGAAGAAGAAAAAATGCAAATAAAAATGAAACAACGATTTTAATTATGTATCAATTATTAAATTCAATTCAATTCGTTTGCAAATGTTGAAAACGTCTTATACGTTAATACAATATATAATATAATTAAGGATGATAAATATAATGGAAGATTGAACGATGGTGAACGTCTCGTTGACACTGTTTCTTTCGATGTTAATGTTTGCGTTAATACAGGTATCTACGTATATGGCTGTATAAATTCGAAACGGTGTTTGTAAAGAACCTGCTGCATTGTACAACAGCATTCCAAGAGACCAAAGGACTCGTCTCGAACAGCTTCTCTCTACCTCTACCTCTCTCTTTCTCTCTTTCTCTTTCTCTCCTTCATTCCCTCTCATTCTTACCTTATTCTACACTTATTCTCTCGCCAGCAACGTTCCACATTTCGACGTTTTCAGTTTAATCGTTCGCCACGAAAAGAACACACCGTAGACTCGATAAGATTAAGAGAAAGTGAAAGCGAGGAGAAAGATGCAAAAAAGGGATACAAAAAAAAAAAGAAAAGAAATGGATAGGGAAAAAAAAACAAATAAAAACGAGTAAGAAATAAGTAAGCGTATTTGGAAAATGCGCCTGGGTTTACTTATATCGTTAGAAAACCAACCAGTTAGTTATGTAGGCATATATATATATATACAGAATTCATGAAACTTCACGACTCTTCGTCGCGTAGATCGAATTCTCTTCGACGTTCGCGAACCTCGGAAATTAGAGAATTGAATTCTCTTATTTCGAAATTCAATCGTGATCTCGATCACTAAACCCTTTTCCGTTTTGTGGTCGATCGGTGATGCTGGGATCGATTCTTTAACCAATTGAAATGTACGATAATAGCTAGGACGATGATGAGGAAAGAGGAAAAGCGGAGAAATTGTTATTGTTCTTGAAGACTCGCACTCCCTTTCTCTCTCTCTCTCTCTCTCTTACCCTTTTCACAGCGTTTCAGTGGAACTTCCAGTTAACAGCTAATAACGCGGCTTGGAGACTCGTCTATTGCTGGCACGTCGAACGTGTGCGCACGCGAATTAAGGGAGAACTCGCGCGCACATTTTCTCTTTGAACATTCTGACGGCACTTTGCCGTGTTGAGAATTGTTTATACAGCTAGCAAAAGAGAAAGAGAGAAAGAGAGAGAGAGAGAGAGAGAGAGAGAGAGAGAGAAATATAAGCGCAAGGTATTTCAGCTAGCAAAAGGTGTCAACTTGTTCGCGACCATTTGCTTGCATATCCCTCCCCCCTCCGTGCCCTTCTCCGTCAACCCTTCAACTACTGCGTGGTCCCACCGAGGCCGTAGCATCGAAGCACCGACTTACCTACAAAGTACTCACGCGTACTATTTCTACGTGTTAATTGGTTCATTGTATTGTAACGCCGAACGAACGTTCTTTCATTTTCAACCCTCCCCCCTTCCCCCTTTCTTTCTTTTTCCCATTTTTTTTTCCTTTCCCTTTTTCTTTGTTCTTTTCCTTTTTTTTTTTTTTTAGTTTTCTTACTTTGTTGTTGTTGTTGTTATTAGCACCTGTTCGAGTATTACTCGCAAAATGACCGATCGAAATGTTTTCACATTCGCGTTAGTCGGTTACACTGTCTGCAGTGACTTGACGTTGAAAATTTATCGTTACGACGCGAACATACGAACAATGATACAAACGGAATATAATGATATTCGTTCGATCGAACTTTCGTAATAATTTTTATCAGGAGAAAAAAGAAACAATAACAAAAATCGCATATACGGAGTATATGCACGGTGTTAAATGTTGTTTAACTATTTATACCCGTTGTAGTTGTAAGATACCTGTCCCTTTTTTCTTTTCTTCTTTTTTTTTTGGGGTAGGGGCCCTTTCGAAAACCGTTTCTGAGACCCTTTCACCCTCGTT
>OU964969.1:5120542-5150542 GCA_918808275.2 Dolichovespula sylvestris
GGAGTAAATTTTTTTTCTTTTTTTTTTTTTATATAGATACGGATATTGTATTATTTGACGCCATTCACGAATAATATATATATATATATATATGACGTTGAGAATTGTTCGAATACGAAAAGGGAAGAAATCAATATTTTCTCCTGTTGTTGTGTATCGAGTGAATGAAAAAAAAAAGAAAATAATATTAAAAAAAAAAAAAAAAAAAAAAAGATAATAAAAAACAAAAACGAGAGAATAACATCAAGAACGATTCGAACGTGGCGAAAGGTCATGAACGACGTATGCGAGGGTGGAAGATAAAGAAAAAAGAAAAATAATGAGGGGCCGGAGGGAGGGGGTTGGGTTAAAGAGCGAGGAGCGAGCTAATCCTCATTTTTATCGAGACACACGAAAGCTCGAGGAATCGAGAGGTGCGTTAAACTCACATAGATATGTAGGTATATGCGTAGAGAGAAAGAAAGATGGAAAAAAAGAGTGTAAGAGAGAGAAAGAGAGTTGGAACACACAATGTGTCCTTTAACTCCCCACTTTCGTGGTCTCGCCGGTGGAAAGTCATAAATCGACCAAAAATTCCCACCAGGGGTATACTACTCTACAGCTTGCTCGCTCGCTCGCTCGCTTGTGCGCGCGCGCGCGCGCGGACGTAAATTACCAGCTTATTTCCGCGGACACCATTGCCGCCGCCGCTCGAACGTGTTACACGGAATAAATAAAAATATTTATACCGAGACCGCATGCACTTGGACACTAAATTAAAGCACGTTCACCCTCGCGTAGGTATGCTCTCTCCTTCTCTCTCTTGCTCTCTCCCTCCGTCTCTCTCTCTCTCTCTCTCTCTCTCTCTCTCGCTCTCTCTCTCTCTATCTCTCTTTCTCTTTCTCAAGCATACACACACGATTTACGTAAACGAGGGTTCTTAAAGGGCGTCGATCAAAATAGTTACGTTACCATATTGTAAAAATTAGAAAATAATTCTTCCGTATGAAAGATCCGTGATATTATTTCATTCAGTAACGTTTCGTGCTTACTTAATCGTAGATTGGTATTTCTATATAAATTCTTATCACATCTGCGCGTACTCTTTGAATTAACGTCTGACAAAGAAAAAAAAGTGTAACGGATTATAGACCGAGTAATTTTATTTACTCTAACGTATAGATACATACATACATATATTCATACGTACGTACGTACGTACATAAATACGTAGATACATACATACATATGCACGTACGCACCCACTCAAGCAAGCAAACGCGCATATACATACATACGTACGTACGTACGTACGTACGTAAGTGCATCGAAACGAGTCGCTAACGAGCTCTTACGATAGCACCTGTGGGCGACGTATCCTTCTATACTAGCGAGAAATTATACGCGCGAAACGCGATAAGAATAATTTATGCGTAACGAATAGCTCGCGCTCGCTATTCGTATCATCGTGAGAATTGAATTTACGTGCGTGGAAAGGAGACGTTTGAGTGGGTCCCGTATTTTAATACATATATTATATCGGAGAAAGGTACCGGACTCCCTTACCCTTTACTACTCTTCTACCTTCTTCTCTCTCTCTCTCTCTCTCTCTCTCTCTATATATATATATATATATATATATATATATATATCCTTTCCTTCTCTCGCACTACAAGTCCAATGTCCAGCAGATAAGTTTCGTGCTTTCTCGGAAGAGGTATCCCGCCTCTTGGACCACGGGCAGCGCTATAAATTAGTGTTATTTCAGTAAATTGGCGAACACTCGAGGCTAACACCGTGACCAGGTGGACTCAAAGGTGGACCGTTGAAATCGATTCGACAGTGGCGTAGAAAGTAGTCATCCGAATACATTATCTATTTCTTGATATTAATCGGTATTATTTTATGCGTATACAATTCGACACACACGCACACATATGTATGTATGTATGTATGTACGTATGTATAGATGTATGCATAGATACGAAGCATTGAAAAGGAGCTCTAAATGCATTTGTATCTTTTATCGATCGAACGATTTTCTAATATAACCGTCATTCGCGTATCACCACTGCGTTCACATTTATCCGGATTCGAAGTACGCACGCATGAAACGTTCATGCATATTATCCTATGCGAGGAGTATGTTATACATGAGAAAATACATAGGTATATCCCTTTTAGCGCTGTGTAGACTTCGGCAAGTTGCCTCGCTCCAGTTCGCGGCTCCCTTTGTGGCGGAAACCGTCGGTGAAAATTCTGAATTTCGTCCTTTCTAAGTCGACGACGAGAGGAGCCGTCGTCGTCGTCGTCGTCGTCGTCGTCGTAGTCGTCGTCATCATCGTCGTCGTTGTTGTCGTCGTTGTCGTCGTACGTACGTACACACAATGCGCACTTTTCCGGGACGATGAGAATTTCTTCTCTACTCTCTTCCGAGTCGCTCGATTCGACGCTTTCATTTCCCCCCCCCCCCCCTCTCTCTCTCTTTCTCTCTTCGCATTCCCTTTTTCTATTTTGATTTTTTCATTTTTTTTATTTATTTACAAATCGTGTGCCGATGATCATCACGCTTCTCGTGGTAATTTCTAATTTCTAATTCGTCTTACATATATTTCCCGTGGTACAAAAAAATCCATCTCCCTGTCTTATCGTAAGAACTAGCGCGTTTTATTTTTATTGTTTATTTTTTTCATTAATTTGCATTTTATTAATTAATCCCCAATTTAAAAATTCAGACATTAAAAATGATTCGTTCGAATTGCACGCGTTAAAAAATTTTCTCCTTGGGGACGCTAAGCGATATGCAAGAAGAAGTAATCCACGAAAAGAGCGCCTCTATACATCGATAAATTGAAAGAGTAAGAGAAAGAGAGAAAGGGAGAGAGAGAGAGAGAGAGAGAGAGAGAGAGAGAGAAAGAGAGAGGGAGAAAGAGAGATAGTAGCATAAGCCGAGGCCACTTGACATCCGCTCCATCCCCGTAGCTTTTTATTAGCCTCGCACCTGAATGACCTTTTGCGTCTTTTTATTCCTACTTTTCTTCTTTACTCCTGCGCATTCTATCCCATCCCCTTTCCCCCTCCTACCAACGATTCACTCGTTGCTCTTGAATACATTTTGTACTCAATAAGACTTGCACAGTTATTCGAATAGTATGAAGAAAAAGGTAGGAAGGAGAGAAAAAGAAAGAGAGAGAGAGAGAGAGAAAGAGAGAGAGAGAGAGAAAGAAAAGAAGTAAAAGGAGCAACGAGGGAGAGAGGGGGGAGGGGCATAAGGTTGGGATGGGGTCAGAGGACGAGGAGGAGAAGGAGAAGGAGAGGAGGGGGAGGGAAATCCCGTCGTCGCTCTTGTCGGTAATTATTTACAGAGCGGTAATAAATTGGAAGCGAAGTAGCAGCGAGATAAGGCAGGTGCACGAAGAGAGAGAGAGAGAGAGAGAGAGAGAAAGAGAGAGAGAGGGTAGCTCGAAAAGGGGAAGCAGCCAAAGGAGAGAGCAACGCTACTTTCAAATTTAATAAGCTCACTTCGTTCCTCGGGACTCGGCTACGATACTTCGACGATACTGAATTGAACGTAGCTTCTAAAAGCTAACTAAACTTTCCTCGAGAGTTTCATCCTGTCTAATCCTTGACGACGACGTTGGCATGAAAAAATAATAAAGAAAAAAAAAAAAAAAATAAAGAAAAGAAAAAAACGTAAAAAGAAAAGAAAAATTTTTTTGTCCTCTCCTTCCTTTCCTTTACTTTTCTTTCTTTCTTTTCTTTTTTTTTTTTCTTTTTTTCTTTTCTTTCTCCTTTTTACCACCTTCATTCGTTGGATCGCAACCAGTTGGTCGCGGTCAGTCAGAAAATTCTATTCTTTAACATTTTTTTTTTCCCCTTCTTTCGACCGCGAAGCGGAGAGAAAATCGAAAGAGGAAAAACACGATGGATCGACTATGGAATAGTCGATCCATCGCGAGGGTGAAATGGTTTTGGCATGCAGATTCGATGCCGCTTTTTCTCTCCCACCTTTTCTTCCCAACTCTCTCGATATTTTCTCTCTCTCTCTCTCTCTCTTTCTCTCTCTCTCTTTCTCTCTCTCTCTCACTCTCTCTTTTACGTCCTCTCGAGCCTACGCGCACTACGTATAAGGTGTTTTGTACTCGGCATACGAACTCGTCCGCATGGAAGTCCGCGAAGAACACTACGACCTTTCTATTCCTATACGTGTGACGCGTTCTTAAAAAGAGAGATAGAGAGAGAGAAAGAGAGAGAGAAAGAGAGAGAGAGAGAGAGAGAGAAAGAGAAAGAGAGAGATAGGGAGAATACACGAGACAAGAATACGTCGAGTACGTTGTATTGTACTCGAGACCGAAATATCTCACAGCGTCGAATACACTAGAGAGATACGTGTGCAACACAAATACCGTGTTTTGTCGAGATGTCGTTTCGTGTTATTAAAAATTTATATACGGTGGGACCTTTGAACAAGTTATGTTACTTATATACCAACACATCCTGGAACAAACGTTTTCTTTCTCTCCCACCCTCTCTCTCTCTCTCTCTCTCTCTCTCTCTCTTTCTCTCCCTATCTCTCGCTCTCACTCTAACACATAAATTATTTCTATGTATAATCAGTTATATCCAATTAATAATACAATTATTAGATAATACGAAACGATAGACGTCACGTCGTCTCCGTTTGCAATGTATTCGATAAAAGAAACGTTATTGATATTCACTGATACTTCGTTAAATTGACGTAAATAGAACATTAGGGATAAAACGAAATGATCGAACAAAAGAAAAAAAAAATAAAATGTTGAGAACATCGAGGGGCGTTTATGGCAATTTTAATACGAGTTTCAAGAGGGTAAAGTGACTCAAGCCTTCTTTATTCCACATGAATATCCTTCATTCTTTCCTTCCTTCCTTCCTTCCTTCCTTCCTTCTTTCCTTCCTCTTCCGTCATGAGTAGCAACAAACTTGATGTATGGCTTTATAAACGGCGGATTTACATATTTTCTGGATTTAAATAGCTGTAACCCCGCCGAAAACTGGCACGTGCGCCAGCTCTCTTCCTCTCTTCCTCTCTCTTCCTCCCTCCCTCTCTCTCTCTCTCTCTCTCTCTCTCTCTCTCTTTCTCTCCCTTTCCCTCGTTCTTCGAGTTCCTCTTGTCAGGGTTTATAAGAGAACATCAGGGAGACGAGTAATTACTCATTATCCTGACTCCCTTAACAGTCATCGTTTTCCCTTACTTACTTCTTATTGTAATACCATTTAATATATAGACTTTTATTCTTTTTCTTCTTCTTCTTTTCTTGTCAAAC
Organism: Dolichovespula sylvestris; assembly: GCA_918808275.2. Taxonomy (NCBI): domain Eukaryota; kingdom Metazoa; phylum Arthropoda; class Insecta; order Hymenoptera; family Vespidae; genus Dolichovespula; species Dolichovespula sylvestris. The sequence goes on from OU964969.1 coordinate 5,125,831, forward strand.
GAGCAACCCTTGAAATTGTCGCAAACTTCGTACGAAATTAATACACTTGGACCTTTTTATTCCAATCGATCGTAAAATTCTCCTTCTCAGTTTTCCCAAACTCGTTGAAAAGTTTCTAGAGAAGGAAAACGATATCCCATAGGATAGGTTCCTTTTCTCTTTAATGCGAATTCCATAACAGCATTTCTTCGTCGACTGGGGCCAAAGATTTACATCACTGACATTTTAGTTTCCAATCGCGGTACCAATCATATATACACACACACAACACACGCATGTATATATATATATATATATATATATATATATATATATATTGCGATTTCTATATATTTATTTATATATATATGTGTGTGTGTGTGTGTGTGTGTGTGTGTGTATAAATATAGATACATACTTATTCGAGTCTCAATCGACAAAGAACGTTATCGACGGCTAGTCGTCTCGATTCGGCCATTTTATCTTTGAGAAAACGATCTAGCGCGAATGTTCGAGAGCGGAAACTTCGATGCTTCTACGGCATAACGACCGAACGAAAAGATGGGCCATGCTCGTTTCCAAATAAAATGGATGAAAGAAAGAGAGGAGAAGGTTACTTTCGAGCCAACATTCCGAATCTTCCGGATCATTTCCGCGATTTACCCACGTAACTTCCTTCTACTTCGGTATCCAACTTGGCGTAAAGCCCTGTCGGTACGATACAATAAAGTAAGCTTTTTGATCTAATTGTAAAATAGATTATATGTATATATATATATATATATATATATATATATATATATATATATTTATAAAATGCGTATAACAGTGGAGGATGATAAAAATAATTTATCTTTTAACTTTTAACATCTTGATACACGTGGATCGAATCGTTTCATTTTATAATAATAATAATAATAATAATAATAATAATAATAATAATAATAATAATAATAATAATAATAATAATAATAATAATAATAATAATAATAATAATAATAATAATAATAATAATAATAATAATAATAATAATAATAATAATAATAATAATAATAATAATAATAATAATAATAATAATAATAATAATAATAATAATAATAATAATAATAATAATAATAATAATAATAATAATAATAATAATAATAATAATAATAATAATAATAATAATAATAATAATAATAATAATAATAATAATAATAATAATAATAATAATAATAATAATAATAATAATAATAATAATAATAATAATAATAATAATAATAATAATAATAATAATAATAATAATAATAATAATAATAATAATAATAATAATAATAATAATAATAATAATAATAATAATAATAATAATAATAATAATAATAATAATAATAATAATAATAATAATAATAATAATAATAATAATAATAATAATAATAATAATAATAATAATAATAATAATAATAATAATAATAATAATAATAATAATAATAATAATAATAATAATAATAATAATAATAATAATAATAATAATAATAATAATAATAATAATAATAATAATAATAATAATAATAATAATAATAATAATAATAATAATAATAATAATAATAATAATAATAATAATAATAATAATAATAATAATAATAATAATAATAATAATAATAATAATAATAATAATAATAATAATAATAATAATAATAATAATAATAATAATAATAATAATAATAATAATAATAATAATAATAATAATAATAATAATAATAATAATAATAATAATAATAATAATAATAATAATAATAATAATAATAATAATAATAATAATAATAATAATAATAATAATAATAATAATAATAATAATAATAATAATAATAATAATAATAATAATAATAATAATAATAATAATAATAATAATAATAATAATAATAATAATAATAATAATAATAATAATAATAATAATAATAATAATAATAATAATAATAATAATAATAATAATAATAATAATAATAATAATAATAATAATAATAATAATAATAATAATAATAATGATAATAATAATAGTAATTATTATTATTATTATTATTATTATTATTATTATAAGGATCGACACAATAGTTTATAGACTTATCTAAATAATCGAATTTAAAATCGAATGATCGAATTTATTTCCTACTCCACATTTTAATCGATCGCATTCGAATCTGGGATTCGGATTTCGTTCTGGGTGACTATTCCTATTCCTGAACGATTTACTATTTCAAAATCAAAATTCTTTGATCTTTTATACGGATTGATATTGTCCCATAGAACCATGCACGCGCATAAGTTGTCCCGTTCGAGCATTTACAATAGAGAACGTTTCCCATCGTTGCGCGTGTGTCTACGACCGTGCGAAGTTAAGACGACGAGGAGGACGATTTATGCCCTTGGTAGGCATGGCAGCCTTCGGGCTTGGCATAAGTCTCGCAGGAGGACTCGATAGAGGACTTATATGCTTATACAGGGTGTCTCCTTTCAAACAAAACAATACGTATATCAACGAAAAAAATTGTAGGATGTATTCGTTGATATTTTGCATGTTTCTTCTTGTTTTTTATTTTTTGTTTCCTTTTCCTTTTTTTTTTCTTTTTTTTTTTTTTAATGCGACGACAAACAATTTTCATAACAACAATTTGTTATATTGTCCGTTACTTTGTTAGTTACGATAAAAAAGAAAAAATTAATTATTTACAAATTAAAACGTTCGACATTGGTTATGGAAATTTTCTAATCCGTCGATTAAATTACGAGACACCCCTTATACATATATATATATATATATATATATATATATACACACATATTTATGCATACATATATGGTACCCCAAGTCAGGGATTAGGCCGAGCGTGAATGGTAGAAAATGCGAATTGATACGGTCGTTAAGAAGACCTTCCTTTGAACATATAGGAACGTGAAGATGAGAGAAAGGAAGAGAAAGAAAGAGATAGAGAGAAAAAGAGAGAGAGAGAGAGAGAGAGAGAGAGAGAGAGAGAGAGAGAGAGAAAGAGAAGCCCTCCGCGACGAAACCACTTTCGATCCGTGCTTTTTGGAACGTGACATTCGCAGGATTTATCTCGCGTTCGGCACTGCCCTTCCTATTTCCACTTTCTAAATCTCATCGCGTGCATCTTTCTCGCGGATTTCCGCGAAAAGAAAAAAAAAAAAAAGAAAGAAAAAAAGGTAAGAATAAAAAAGGATTTCCATCGAATTATTAAACACGATAATACCTCTTATTTGAGATATTCCATAAGAAGATAATACATTGTTATTAAATGTTATTTTACCCCCTCATAACACAGAGAGAGAGAGAGAGAGAGAGAGAGATTCAACCGACGCGCAAATAATTACAAAAAGAGAAAAGATGGATAAAAAAAAAGGAAGTTGCAGCACGGTATGAACCCTCCGACATATTTTAAATATTGCGATCATTCGATCGTTAGTAGTTTCCAGCAATGGCATGACTCGCGTAGTAGTACATCGTAACTTCCGCTCGAAGGATTACCGACGCGCGTTACTCTTTGCTTCTCCTGGGATCGAATATTTATAATCCGAACGATTTTCAAAGGGCTTTCCACGAACGTCACGACTGTGCACATGTATTCGTGCTCCGATCGCTTCTCTCTCTCTCTCTCTCTTTCTTTTTCTCCTCCTCTGCATCTCTTCTTCTCTCCCTCTTCCTCTCTCTCTCTCTCTCTCGGCCTCTCCTTTTTTCTTTTTCTTCTTCTTCTTCTTCTTCCTCCTTTTTTCTCTTTTTCTTCTTTTCTTCTTCCTTTTTTCTTCTCTTTCTTTCTTTTTTATTTTTTTTTTATTTTTTTTATTTTTTTTTTTTTTTTTTATATTCGAGGAAAGAGCCCTGAAAAGCGCGGAGTCGGCTGGTGCCTCGAAAAGACGGGAGAGAAAGGGAAACAAGCTCAGAGAAGCATTCAGCCCCGGTTTATTCTCGTTCGTCTCGGCGGACTGCATAATGCCTCGTATTCCGCGTTTTCTTGCGAGGCGCGGCCATTATGAGAGTACGAAACAAAGAAGGAGCATATCTATTATCCTGCCTGAGTTGCCGCCACCGGTAGGATTAATCCGTTCCGTGTCATTATATAATGCAGGGTGACGGCGATATTATTGTAAACGTTACTGTAGTATACATACGTATATAAACAATAGGCGTTGTGTACGCACGAATCACATCCTAACTATACGGCCGAGACGTAGAATACTTTCCAATCCCTTTAGTTTCTTTACGAAAGTTTTATTATGGTTTTAACCATCTAGAACTTACGTACGTAATGGCGTTTCGCTTGTTACTTATATCAAGTAAGTGCCTTACGAGTTACGCGTGTTCGTTAAAAGTTTAATCATGATAATAATTATAATAATGATTATAATAATAATAATCATAATAATGAGAACAATAATAATAAAGAATACTTCGATCATTCATCAAGGGAGTACAATAGAAATTACCCTGAAACTTGGTTCAACCCTGTTTCAAAGGAAACAGACTAACCGTGGATGAGACGAAAAATAGAAAAATAAAAAAGAAAATAATAATAATAATAATAATAATAATAATAATAATAAACAAAGCGAGAATAGTCGAAAAAAGATTCTTAAAATAGTCGCAGCAATATGGACTTGACGGAATCCGTCCATATTGGTTTGAACCAGAGCATAAAAAGCTCCGAGAAAGACAAGGATGATAAATAATAATAATAATAATAATAACAACAATAACAATATCTAATAATTTGGTTTCACAAGTAAGAAGCTCAATCTATATTTATTTTTATCTCTTCGACATAATCCTCGTAAAAGCCTTCAACGAGATGGAATTATTCTACAAAAGGGTTGAATACCATCAGTGCGTGGAAGAAACAACACCGAGATGTTGGCGTGCACGTGCGGACATTGATAATCGATGAAGGTCACGTGGTCGACGTCCGTGAACGACGTTTCCTTTTATTTACTTTCTTGCCCGAATAAAAGGAGAGAACGTACGACTTATGTACACAGAAAAAAGAAAATGATGTCGATGACGACGACGACGACGACGACGACGACGACGATGACGATGATAATGATGATACGCGCAAACCGCAGCTCTGGAACTCTTTTGCTTTTGTCATTGCTTTGAAACAAGCGTACGCTTCATTAATTATTCTCGACGTACAGTGGGTCCTTCCTTCCTTCCCTCTTTACTTCCTTGCTTCCTTCCTTCCTTCCTTCCTTCCATCCTATCGGCTCTGATATTCTGGAACTAATCCGACGGAGAGCAGAATCATGCAGATTTGTCGTTTATTATCACCGCTGACAATGTGACGAATCGTCTAAGCGATCGACGTTCTGAATTTACCCACCCTCTCTAAAAAACAAAAATAAAAAAAAGAAAATAAAGGAAAAAATAAGAGAAGAAAAGAAAAAGGAACAATACCGTGGTAGATGACTCATTGCAGCAACACTCTTCCCGAATAAAAACGATCAACGATGACGACGAGGTTTGTTTAACGAATAAGGCTCGTCATTTTGAATCAGAATTTAATCGTCATTTCGACGTAGACGTGTCCAAGATAACACGAGCAATCATGCGTATTATCCTTTAGATAGACATTTATTATATACGTCTTCTTAGACCTACGGGTTATTACCTATCATATCAATAATATAACGACATCGATCGATAATAAATTCTCAATACGTTTCGAGAGAGAGTTATATATATATATATATATATATTCGTTGTCTAAACAACATAGAACGATAGCATCGGGGAAGGGGAGAGGGAGGGGTGGTTTAGAGATCGTGTTTATAAAAATGAAAGCATAAAAGTTCTTAGAAAACGTTACCAACAACAACGATTATTTTTTACATTCCTACCGTCGTATACAGAAACGAGGAGAGATGTTAGATGGAATTATATACGTAAGAGCGTATCTCTCTCTCTCTCTCTCTCTCTCTCTCTCTCTCTCTCTCACTCTCTATAGCCGACACATAGGGAAAAGTACATATGTATATAATCCGTATCGATAGTAAATACACAGCGGCGTCTCGTGGCGTTAGGAGAGGAGAGACGGTATAGAGTTCGCGTGCGAGCCTGTTTGCAAGGTTGAGTTGATACAACATTAACAACAAGTCGTTAGAGAGATGAGGTAGTACACGAGGGAGGGTGGTTGCTGGAGTAGCGGGGGAGACCGATAGGAAGAGGGGTAGAAGTGGTGCATGCCACGACAGAGGGAGATCGACGGCGTTGGAGACGAAAGTGTAGGTGGAGGAGGTAAAGGGAGAAGAAAGAGAGAGAGAGAGAGAGACAGAGAAAGGAACTGGCTGGTTTGTCGGCAGCACAGGAGGCGCTGCCAGAGCTGTTTGCGTCGGTGTAGAGAGGGGTTCGGAGAGTGGAACCTGTACTGCTGCTGGTACTGCTGGTGGTGATGGTGGTGGTGGTAGTGGCGGTGGTGGTAGTGGCGGTGGTGGTGCTGCTGCTGCTGCTGGTGAGGAGGTAGAGGAGGAGGAGGAGGAGGAGGAAGAGGAGCGAACGTGGAGGTGGAAGAGAAAGTACCACAATGGTTGTCATGGTAACACCACGCGGCTTCGCGCACCGTACTGCGAAGGAGGGAAAGAGAGAAAGAGAGAAAAGAGTGAGAGAGAGAGAGAGAGAGAGAGAGAGAGAGAAAGAGAGAGTCAAACAGACGGATGAAGGAATGAGAGAGCGAGAGAGCGAGCTGGCTCCGACTCAGAGACTCTATTTCCATAATCTGCCGCTTTGTCGATTCTGAATTATGCGACTACGCTCCTCCTCCTCCTCCGCCTTCTCCTTCTCCTTCTTTCCCTCCCACTATCCCTCCGTTCCCCTCCCCCCTCTCCTCCTCATCTGCCCTCCACACTCACCGCCTTCATCCACTACCAAACTTGTCGTCATCGTCGTCGTCGTCGTCGTAGTCGTCGTAGTCGTCGTAGTCGTCGTCGTAGTCGTCATAGTCGAGCGAAGCCCGCCCCTGAACACCGAGTATCCGATTATTTGCTTGAAATCGATTTCACGTGTGTTCGCCGCCCGCTTTTGCATTTGTACGAACGCATTCGCGCAACGACGTATGTATGTATGTTTCGTGTGTATATATATATATATATATATATATATATATATATATATATGTATGTATGTATGTATGTATGTATATATGTATTACGTATGTGTAAGGACGGGCTTTGTGCGACGTCACCAACCGCCAGTGCGATCGTCTTTGCCACTCCGTTTCTTTCCGTTTTCCCTTCTTTTTTTTCATCTCTATTATTATTGTTGTTATTATTGTCGTTATCATAAAATAAGTCTCCACGACGGAATAGTCGAATGAATTTTGTTCTTATATGAGAGAGGAGATATCAGTTAAACGATATACGTAGTAACGTACGACGTACCTTTTTAATCCTGATATACTAGCATGCACACGTTAAAGTTAACAATGTCGGAATATATTCAGATTTTTCCACGTGCTCGGATTAAATCGAAAATAATCATCTCGATCGTATAAAGCACGTATTATTCGCGAAAAAAAGAATAAGTTTAGGTACACGTTTGACCCAGTTGCTTCTTTCAGCACTTTGATCCCTGCCAACCAACCAGCCAACCAGCCAACAATCCATCCATCCATCCATCCAACCAACCAACCAACCAACCAACCAACCAACCATCCACCCATCCATCTAGTCCGTGAATGAACGTTCGCAAAAAAAGAATTGCACGCTGCAAAGCGAAAGAGAGAGAGAGAGAGAGAGAGAGAGAGAGAGAGAGAGATACTTTCACTATTGCTGCTCACTCGCAGTACTTTTCTACCTTTTTTCTCTATTTCTCTTGCTCTTACTCTTTCTTTCTATCTCCTTTCTGTCTTCCTTTTTTTATTTTATTCCTCCTTTTTATCAGAACCTGCTCGGACCACAAACGAGAGACAGAAGCAGTACCGTATGCTCACGAGTTCCGGTCCGACGAGCAACTTTGCCACATGTATCCTCCATCCCCGTTTGCGTCCACCCTCGAAGCTTCGCGCATAAACGCCCGATCTCCATTAAAACTAATTCCTTTTTTCCTCTTTGTTTTTGTTCTCCCCCCTTCTCTCTCTCTCTCTCTCTCTCTCTCTCTCTCTCTCTCTCTCTATCTCTATCTATCTATCTATCTATCTTTTCCCTTTACAGGCACCGAGCCACTTCCGATAAACGACCTACGAATTAACGTTTTAGAAACGACAGTTTTTCTTAGTCCATGAGAAACAATTCGTAAAAAAATAAACGAACGGAACAGCTCGTTCATCCCTTTTACACGCTACTATCGTCCCTTTTCTCTATTTGCATCTTCCCTATCTATATTTCCTCTTTTTTTTTTTTGTTTTCTTTAAACGCGATAAACGCCTAAGTACCCAAATTGTCATGTCGATCGATCGATCGATCGATCTATCGATCTGATCGAGTCTCGATCTAATCGCTTTTAAATTTCCATAGTAGCTACCCATTGTTGAGACTCCATTGTTCTAGTATTTTGAGGGCGGCGCTTCCCTTTGTCTCCACCCTTTGTACCTCTCTGTGGCCGGATCTCTCGCCTGCTCGCGCTGGCGCGAAAGAACGTCGGATATATACGGGGTGTCTGACTATTCCTTTTTTTGTCTTCTTCTTCTTCTTCTTCTTCTTCGTCTCTCTTTTGCTCTCTTTTCTCTTTCCTTCGAAACAAATCGGATAAACGTGCCAATGCGTTCGATTGCCTGTAAACGTTCTTCCTCATCGGTTGCGTACTAAGGACACAAAAAAGTACAACGACCGATAGAAAATCTAATAGTAAAGCGATAAATCTCGTCGAATGATATCTACGATTTTAACGAGTAACATGGAAATGCGTATCTTATTAAGCGTACGAAAGGAATTGGCGATAGGTCGATGGGGACTCGGTTCACGTGGGTAGAAAAAGAAAAGAAAAAAAGAAAAAGTAAAGGAAGAAAGAAAGAAAGAATGGAAAAGAAAAAAAAATGTGATCCTGCGAATCTCTCACAGATCGTTTCTCTTCCAGATAACAGGAACGGGATTTCGACAGGATCGAGGAAAGTCTTTCCAAAGGCGAAGGACCCCTCCCTCCCTTCCTCGTCTGTTCTCCCTTTCGCGTCCTCGTCTCTCCATCTCTTTTCCGCTTGTCGGATACGAGGAAAGAGGGAGAAAGAAAGAGACAGAGACAGTGAGAGTGAGAGTAAGAGAAAGAATGAGACCCGTTGGCCATTCGTCTTCGTAGAACAAAGTACGGCGATCCACTTTCGTGGCCGAATGCGAATCCAATGCAAATCCTACGCCGGCTGCCGACAATGGGCGACCTAGGCGATATGGTAATGTTCTCCCACGTCGATCCTGACGTCCCACCTACGTGGTACGTTCACGTATACATACGCTTATACGTATTATATAGATACATACCCTTCCGATCGACTTACCAACACGCAAGATCGAAATCAAACGGAGGGAGGAACGCAGTGAGTAATAACGCGTCAACAACGAAGCATTTCCGTGGAATTTCTATTTTCCAATGTTTCTCATTATAAGAGTGTATATTAATGAATTTCTTTTCTTCTTTCTTTCTTTTTTTCTTTTTCTTTTCGTTTCTTTTCTTTAACTTATTCGATCGCGATGAACGATCAAGAAAAAAAAACAATTTTTATTTACATGGATATATATGTGTATGTATATATATATATATATATATATAGAGAGAGAGAGAGAGAGAGAGAGAGAACGAGAGGGATAGAGAGAAAGATGGATGGATGGATGGATAGATGTATATAATTATATCGGTATGTACACAAATACACACATACATACATACATACATACATAGATACATATATACATACGTAGATACATGAATAAATATATACACGTATATAACTATACAGAGAAAGAGAGAACTCTCCGATGGACCAGCCGGCCATAGAGAAGAGAAGGACTTTTGAAGCGGCTCACGCGCGCGCACGATCGTACTCTCAAGCGTACATATATTCTGTCTGTGTATGTGTCTAGAGAAGGCAAAGCGGGGTGGGGTAGGGAAGAGGAAAGGCCGATACAATGCTAGCCTCTCCCGCGAGTCGACTTTCCTTGATACATCGCTATTGAGCCATTGTCCGCCTCCCAATGCCCGAACGAAAGACTCCGAGGACGAAAAATTCAATTCAGCTTTTAAATTATTTCCCCGCGCTACAACGCCCCCCACCCTTCTCCTCCTCCTTCCTCTCCTCCTATCCCTCTTCCCTCGCTCCCTAACTTCCCTCCCTCTTCTCGCCCCGTCCTATCCAACTCTCTACCCCAACCTTCTCTTCTTCCCTCTTCCTTCAAACAGCCTGGCCGACTCCCGTTGCACCACCGCACCACCGTCAACACCACCCACCCTCCTCTATCGAGCTTTCGACGAGGAGGAAGAGGAAGAAGAAGAAAAAGAGGAAGAAAAGGAAGGAAGAAAAAAGAGTAACGTTGGTTGGTTAAGTCGGAGCGCATTTTGTTGCCTGGGCAAGGAGAGCGTCAACGCGGGGACTTACACTAACGGCGATAAAGGGAAGACGAGAGGCTGAGATTCTGGGAGGATGATATTTTTTTGCCCTACGCATAATCGTAACAAGATACATTCGTTTCGTCGTGCGTAATGAGACGTTCCGCGAACGACGTATCAGCGTCAAGCGAATATTGTATCTAATTCTTTGCCCGAGGTATTTCGTTCGACGATTAACATCGAAAATTTATTTGGACGAAGGAAACCATAGGCGTGAAAGGGTGGCGCAAGGGGTACACGAAATAAGAATCTAACTTGTTTAGTGTCATACATACGCACATACTCATACGTGTATATATATATATATATATATATATATATATATATATATGTATATTATTAATAGACAAACGTTAGTGTGTGATTTAAATTCTTGGACTCTTAAGTAACTTGACATCCTTACATTAGATCATTAGAAAAGAGATACAGGTTCAAAGGGCGCGTCGAATTTCATCGTATCACCTCCTTCGAGTACTATGCAACAAGCAGCAGGTAAGCATAGTAATTCTAACTGGCCTCATTCCTGTGCTTCCTAGATCCATCAAACATAGTCGCCTTATCCGACAAGCCCTAATTCTCTTCCTGGCCAAAGCTGTATGTAGCAAGGCAAGCTTTTAGAGAGAGAGAGAGCGAGAGAGAGAGAGAGAGAGAGAGAGAGAGAGAGAGTCGGTACAGGAACGTCGATTGATGTCGTGCTTGCCGGTACGAGGTACCACCACCACCACCAACAGGGGCGTCGGGCGCCACATTGTTTCAACACAATATCCTCCACCCTTCATCTCCTTCTCCTCCTACCTACGCCTACGCCTTCTCCTCCTCCTCTTCCTCCTCCATCCTCCTCCCTCCTCTTCCTCCTTCTCCTTCTCCAGCAGCAGCAGCAGCAGCAGCAGCAGTAGCTCGATCCGTACCGCCTTCGTCCCTCTCTATCTCCCTCGTGCGACTACGACGACTGCCAAGGGGATCTATGGAGGACACCCTCCTCGCAGTCTCGTTATTTTAATCATCCCCCATTTATACCCCACAACACTCGACTATATACCAGCCCCTTCGGCATCGTTCGCGATTATGGAACGTAGTCCTTCTCGACAAAGTTCTTTTCCTCTCTCTCTCTCTCTCTCTCTCTCTCTCTCTCTCTCTCTCTCTCTCTCTCTCTCGTTCTCCTTTTCTTGCATCGGCGAACGATCTCTTATCAACGACGATCCGATCCTATCGAACTGATCATTAATACCCTTTTTTTTTCTTCCTCTCCTTCTTGCAGCTTGCCTGCCAGTCGGGTATTACCCTCTTATCGGTTCGCTAAAGAGTGAGAGATATTACGAACAATGATTGAATAATAATAAAGAGAATTGGTTCTGAAGAAATGGGCTTCTTCGTCGATTATTAATAAATTTCTTTATTTTTTAATACGCACTTTTTCGTTTTTTCTTAATTATTATTATTATTATTATTATTAATATTATTATCATTATTATTATTATTATTATTATTATTATTATTATTATTATTATTATTATTATTATTATTCATTCCATCATAAAGTTATATTGTTCTATTCGTCGCATCGTGTTAAGAGAAAAATAGTTTGTGTGTGTATGTGTGAGAGAGAGAGTGAGAGAGAGAGAGAGAGAGAGAGAGAGAGAGAGAGAGAAAGATTGAAAGAATGAGAAAATTGGAATCTTTAGAACGAAACAATACGATTGTATGCCGATTGACGTTCGCCAACGGATCTTCGTTTTTCTCTTATCCGATACAATTGCATTATGGGTAGACGCGTAAACGAAAGAAAAAGAAAATAGAACTGTACGACAAGAAGGGCTGTTTATCGGGGATTCGAACGAGACGAGATACTCGCAAGCCAGGACAATCAATCCGAACCGATGAATCTCCTCCTAAAGTTCAAGTTTCACCCTCGTGTCGGAGTATAGAGACGTCCATTGTTCTCAGCCCCCATTCCAGGATCCATCCGCTTTCCATCGTCCTCGATTATACTCATGGCTGTAGGGTGAGTGTTTTTAATCATGGATGCGTTAATGAAACTTAATTTACCTACTTTCTCGGCCAAGGCAACCGACGACGTTGTTACCCGAATTTTCTTTGAATTGATTTCTTTATTTCATAATCATTATTATACGTATACACATACATACATACATACATACATACATACATACATACATATATATATATATATATATATATATATATTTCTCCTTCAATTTTAAAAGATCCTCCCCATATTTTTTTTTTTCGAGAAAAAAAATTTCTGATTCTAATCGCCGATATAAACAATATCCAATTTCATTCGCATCCATTACCTTTATTATCGCGCAAACGAATTTCTCGCGAAGGAGTAATATCAGTCCGGTCGGCTTTTTCATTTTTTACTTCTGTCTAACATTTTATCTTCTCTCTCACTCTCACTCTCACTCTCTCTCTCTCTCTCTCTTTCTCTTATATTTTATTCAGATTCTTCTCGCTGAAACGCTTTTTAACCCTATTGCTTCTGTGCGCGTGCGCGCATATACCCTTCTCCGTCTAACTCAATGCCCCGTCCATTCTCTCTCTCCATTCCGTTCTTGGTAGGTCCTGCCGAGCACCCCGCTCCATTATGACATTATGTTCGCCGCATTGTCTACCGCTGAATGCCTGAACGTTGGCTACATTGTCGTGGCACATTGAAGCCAAGCATACAACACTACGAACGCTAACTCGTTATCGGTCCGATAGCGACGTTGGACTACTACCTCTCTACTCCTCCTCCTCCTCCTCCAACTCCTACAGCTCCACGTTAATGCCAACGACCGACGTTTACCGATGTTCCTCGCTTTTCTCTCTCTCTCTCTCTCTCTCTCTCTCTCTCTCTCTCTCTCCTCTCTCCTCTCTAATCCTGAGTAACCGAAAATATCGACAATCCGATGGACCATTCTCATTCTCCTATTCTGTTGTTGTTCCTTTATCCATCAACACGAATTCGAGGGATTCACCGATGGAAGGATAAATAAAAAAATAAAAACAAAAAAAAGAGAACGAGAAAGAGAGAGAGAGAGAGGGAAAGGACAACCGAAAAAAAGGGAAGAAAAAAGAACAGAAGAAAAAACAGGAGAGAAAAATAGAAAAAGGGAAGGACGGATTGAGATGGACGACGACGACGACGACGACGACGACGAGGACGACGACGACGAAGAGGAGGAGAACAACGAAGAAAAAGAAGAAGAAGAAGAAGAAAGGAAGCTGAGCGAAGACAAAGACGGCTTGTTACGCGAAGGCAGAACCTTTGCGGATGGGTTTTGTTTTCGCACGTTATCGCGCGACAATGTCGCGACAATGTTGGAACAATGGCGGCATTACGACGGCTACCGGGTGCTGAAGAGAATGGGATCTCCCTCTTTCTCCCTTTCTCTCTCTCTCTCTCTCTCTCTCTCTCTCTCTCTCTGTCCTTCTCATTCTCGGCTTCTCTTCCGTGGCGCGCGTGCGCGCACGATTCTCACCACCGAAGTAGGCGGGAGACGCCCGGTAAAAAACGAGCGATACAATGGATTTATAATTAGTGGCTCGTAGCCCAGCGCTACGCTCTTTCTCTTTCTTTCTTTTTCTCTCTTTTTCTTTCTCTCTCTCTCTCTCTCTCTCTCTCTCTCTCTCTCTCTCTCTCCCTCCCTCCCTCTCTCTCGCGCCCTTTCTCATTGTTCTCATACCACCCTTTCTTTTTTCTTTTCGTCATCTCGCTCGAGACGAGTCCAACGACGAGAACACGACACGCTACCGGAGAAAGGAAGAACGGCCATTTTATAAACCGAAGATATTAATTACCGGTGGAACGAGAAACTATTACTTTTCTAATTAAAAGGACGTGATACAAATATAGTGCTTTGTACGAGTTTATATTGAGAGTAAGTAATATAATGTTCAATAGACCCGACGAAACGACCGAGAAATAAAAAGAAAGAAAGAAAGAAAGAAAGGACATCTTGAGATAGTTGGCACGTCACGTATGTAACGGATAACGTGGAAAGAGTTAATCATTATCTCGAGTGGCAATGAATATTGTCTCGATTATATTTTCCGTGCGATGGTCGTGAAATAGGATAGAAAAACTTTTTGCTCCTTCGGCAATGAAACGTTTTTATTTTGTAAAGTAAAATATAACGAATGGGAGAGATAGAGATAGATAGATATATAGATAAATAGATAGATAGATAGATAGATAGATAGATAGAGAAAGAGAGAGAGAGAGGATAGAGAAAAAAAATAGAAGTCATTTAGGCGTGTAAGGACAGGTACGAGAATTGGAGGAAGGGCTAGGCTGGCCGGATGGCTGACTCTCTATATGTAGATAGGAAGGGAGGGAGGAAGGAAGGAGGAGAAAAGCAGGTAGGTAGGTACACGAATTTCGATAGGTAAAGGAATTGAACACCGACGGAGTAACACATTGTACTCGGCACAATGCCTGTTTACTGTCTCCGCTTCGCGATCGACAATGGCCGCTCGTTCCACCGTCAGTTTTTGTCGATCGCCGTTCTTCGCTATCTGCTCTGCTCCTCGTCGACATCGTCGTCGTCGTTCTCCTCCCCCTCCCCCTTCCCCTCCCCTCCCCTCCCCTCCTTTTCCTCCTCCGCCACCGCCTCGTCGTCGTCGTCGTCAACGTTCTCACACACGTATACCTACATACATACACGCGGATATACAAGTTCATAGAGAAGAGACAGGAAAGAGAGAGAGAGAAAAAGAAAGAGAGAGAGACAGAGAGAGAGAGAGAGAGAGAGAGAGGACGAGCTCTACGAGGTCGGCCGAAACGCTTCCGCATAATTTATCACGTTTGTTTAGTCGATCGAACGGAAGGAACGCGACGCGCGAGTTTCTTCTTCCACGAAACGTAGAAATATCACAACGATTTTCAAACACGTCCGATTGCGGATCACGTAAAATAAGGGAAAAGAGAGAGAGAGAGAGAGAGAGAGAGAGAGAGAGATACGTGTTGCGGGAAATTCTTTACGAGCCGTAACGAAAGAACGTAGATAGTAAAACGTATCGGGATTTCGCCAATAAATGCGACGTATTCGTTAGCCGCGAATCGGCGGCCAATTATCGCCAGGTTTATTCAACGAAAACTGAGGGAAAAAAGAGGACAGAGAGAGAGAGAGAGAGAGAGAGAGAGAGAGAGAGAAACGAGAAATATCAGAGAGAACGGATCCAATGTGTTCCGGTTCTCCGAATTCTTACCGCGTGAATATCCGCGTTTTAGCATAATAATCAACGACAATGACGATTCGTCGAGATGTTCTCGTCTGTCTCCCCCTTTCACGACGAGTCTTTGAATTTCGACGACGCTAAAATGAAGAAGAAGATGCAGAAGAAGAAGGAAAAGAAGAAGAGGAAGAGGAAGAAAGCGAAACGATGGGAAGGGAATGATAGGAAGGAAAAGAAAAAAAAAATATATATATATAGGGTAGGTACAGCAGGTAGTGACTTGAAATTCCCAGAGACCAATGCGAATGCAACATTTTCATTCGCTTAAACTGTCACGCAACGTTTTCGGGAACGCGTGTCACGAAATGACGAATATAAACCATTCGTTATCCAAAGAGAAAGAAAGAGAAAGATGAAAGACACGAGATGGAAACGGAAGAAGGGGACTGCAGAAAGAAAGAGACAAATAGACACAGAGAAAGAGATAGAGAGAGAGAGATAGAGGACTAACAATGCGTGTCCCCGTAGAAAATGGCCACTGCTTTTCGCTCGCTTATGATGTATTACGGGAGAAAAGCGGAAACGTATGTTTTATCCCAGTTTCCCCCGTTTAGTGGCATTTAGTTCGCTCCACTGCTTCGTATTTACCTACTTTTTCTCTCCCACCGAATTTTCCATCTTTATCCCTCTCTTTCTCTTTCTGTCACACAAACGAACACACACACACAAACATACACAGAGATACGCATATACATACATACACACATACATATACTATATCTTCGTCGTTTCCGTTCTTGACTATCGTCGTCTCGTTTCATCGCACGCGAGACGTTACACTCTGTTCTCCACCCTCCGTCTTCTCTCTCTCTCTCTCTCTCTCTCTCTCTCTTTCACGCTGCTATGCACGAGTGTGTGCCATTCCACCTCAACGGCGACATTTATCATTCGCCGTTGTCGACGATGCTGGCATCGTTGTCGCTCGATATTATGGCTGTTAACGGGGACGTAATGGCATTATCTGCCTATTGTCCGGCATATGATATACCGTACACGCGAAATAGAGGCACGTCGGAGTAGACTATAAGAGACAGAGACAGAGAGAGAGAGAGAGAGAGAGAGAGAGAGAGAGAGGGAGAGAGAGAGAGAGAGAGAGAGAGACAGGCAGACAGACGCTAATTTGCGAGCAAACGTCCTTAGAACAAGTTTCTATAATTCGTAAAGAGAATTCAATGACGAATTATTTTCCAATAAAATCGTTATTGAAATCGATTAAATAAACTAAAGAAATTATACGGTAGATATTATTATAATATAATTATATAATACTTATTTCTCCCGAGTTTAATCAATGTCTTCTTTTTTTTTTTTTCCAAAACGATGTCGTCCAATCATAACGATGATAATGATATTAGTAATAATAATAATAATAATAATAATAATAATAATAATAATAATTCCGATCGAATATTCAACGAACACGTTCCAGGTTCGGAGCTTATCCCGAGACAAAAATAGAAGTCGTTCTAGATCCTTTAGATGTGCATATCTCGGACGATCTAGAAAGACGTGGCTCCCAGCTCCGCATTCTTCGTCGTCCATTGTACGTAATGCATCTCTCGAGTCGAATGCACGTGCCTAACGTCCCTACTACGGCTTATAACGCTTATTCGTATTCTGATTAGCGCGCACGTGCGATATTACGGAGCACACTAGACACACCGTGCTTCTTGTCAAGGTTCTCTCGCGTGGGTGTGGATCGTAATCGTTCGAAAAGTATTAAAGAAATCTATAGCGAGATCTCTCTATCTTTCTCATTCTCTCTCCCTCTCTCTCTCTCTCTCTCTCTCTCTTTCTCTAATTTTTTACAAAATTCTATTACATACCAACATACATACATACGTAGAATTTTCTATCGAACTTAGGATACTTTCTCTATTAAATTAAAATATTGTAATATATAAAATCGCTGAGACAGTTATTGTCGCAATATCTTTAAGTTAAAGAAATTCAATGTTACGAGATACGTTCTCGTAATTTTTACGATCGTTGGACACACTGATGAATTACGGAATAGAGAATGGATCGTTATGGAAGAGAAAGACAAAAGGAAATAAAAAATAAGAAATAACAACAAATCTGCGGAGCTTTCATCGGCACGCCAGGATTCCTTCGATGCTCGCTAACTGCCGACCTTCGCGAGACCTCTCGATGGCAACTACGAACAAACCAAAAGAAAAGAAGAAAGAGAGAAAACCTCAAATAAAAAAAGACAAAAACAAAACAAAAATGAACAGAAAAGACTACTCGAGCACGTGTCGGCGAGTGACTTTCGGTCCCATTAGCGTACAAACGTTCGACGACGCGAGGAAGGACCCGCGACGATAACACGAATCATAGCTCGGATCATAACTCGGATCATAGTAATCCGGACTGGCAGTGCCCCGCCATCCGTGAAACGTCGGATCGCTGTTAACCTTCTTGCGGTGAGTGGCGCGAGGGTGAACACACCACCGAAGTACTCCCTAATGGATGACGAAGGGAGGGTAAGGGTGAAGGGTGGATGAGCAATATGGTTCGTCTTGTCAACGAGCGCCTGTAACCTCCTAAGTGAATAATTACGCCGCCTCCTTCGAATGGAAATCAAAGTTCCAAGGATTAAGAAACGAGTTAGTGTTACTTTTTTTTATTTTTTTCTTTTTTTTTTTTTACTTACTTCCTTTCCTTCCCCGTCATTCGTTTTTCTCATCATTCATTAGTCCGATCGTCAATTTAAATTTAATCGTCTTCCTATCGTGTACCCATTTTTCAATGAAATTATACTTATCAATCATCATCGTTTTCATTCGTTAAATTGCCGATACGTGCGTGAACGTAATTTCGCAATGTTTGACGTATTTTCTCATGAATAACGCGCGATCGCGATTAGCGAATTAAGTGTCCCTACAAATGCGTGAGAATTTTTCTACGAATAATATGCGTCGCGTTTCTTAGAAAAAAAAAAAAAAAAATTATTGATATTAGCAAATGATCGAAGGAAATTTATTGCGACAAAACACGTACGCAACGATCACGGAACCATTCGAAATTTATACTTTCTAATTTCAACTCGAGATATACGAACTTTCAAGCACGGTTTGTCGTATTCACGTTTTGTTGCATTATCAATTGCATTATACGATTCAACCCCCGTATATAAATACTTTGTATTTGAAACCATGCGATATGGGATATGATTACATAATTATGTAAAAATGACATACATACATACGGATACAAATAGGGGGAGAAAGACAGACAGACAGACAGAGAGAGAGAGAGGAGGGGTAGAGAGTGAGATAGGAGAGGGGGAGAGAGAGAGAGAGAGATAGATGGAGACTCTTTAATTCGATTGATAATAAATGTTTGCGTTTTGTACGTAGCCAAGCGTGCACGGTATATACGTGGCATGTGGCAAGAGCAGTATTTGTTCAGGCACGAACGACAAATAAGACTCTTATAGAAGCGGAGAAGAAGAGAGAGAGAGAGAGAGAGAGATAAATATACGCATGCATATCTCGTAGTCGCGTCCCTTCGGCCCTTTTGTCATACGCATACACACACGCGAGCGTTAGCGCGAGCGAGCGCGCCTTCTCTCAGCAATGACGTAAGAACGTTTTCTATTTAACGCAGAGGGTTTGGCGAGTATAGAGAGGGAGGGAAAGAGAGAAATAGAGAAAGAGAGAGAAAGAGAGAGAGAGAGAGAGAAAGAGAGAGAGATAGAAGACTTTCTATCCCGAGTTGGAAGCGAGGATACGAAACGAGTGACACTGCGAGAACGCATTGTGAAAGACGAGCTTGTGCGTCGCGTCGAGGGCTGCGAACGATACCATTCGTCCTCACGATTATATATATATATATATGTAATATATATATATATATATATATATATATATATATGTAAGTATGTGTGTGTAAGTGTGTACACATACACACATACATATATCTATAGATATGTACCTGTGTATGTACATTTACTTTCCTCGTTGTATCTTCAACATGTGAGAAACTCACGATTACGAGGAACCCTTTTTTTCCCTATATTTCTATTAATGCAAATGGTAACGTTATTATTTGACAAATTTGTCGAGACATCACGTAACCTTCTTCCTTTTTCTTTTTCTCTTCTTCTTATTTATTCATTCATTCATTTATTTATTTATTTATTAATCTCCGAACGTGTATATAATCAAATGATAAATAATCCCTATCTACTCCGTTAAGATGAAATTTACTTTTGGAAATGATTCGTTTGCGCTTGCTACGATATGCAACTCGATATGTAGAGATAGTCGAAGAAGGTGAAAGAGAGAGAGAGAGAGAGAGAGAGAGAGAGAGAGAGAGAGAGAGAGAGCGGAGAAGTACTTTACTAACGTAAACTCGTAGAAACTTTGCGATGGAATTTACTCGTTCCTATTCCGTGGATACGTGTCAGCGACACCCCCTTTATCGCGTATTCTACGAATCCCTCGTTGATAAATTGAAGAGAACCCTTTTTCCTGTGAAGCAATCTCCGTTATTTTCCTTTTTCCGAAGATCGTGGATGTAGAATAATTACTTACTTATCTACACGCGCGTCATTTATAAACTCGACGATCAGTGTCGAAGCAAAACGATCGCAATTCGATACGATCGTACCTTCAACATTTTATTTCACCGATTAACTGACAAATATGACGTTGAACGTAAACTATTTACATTTCGCGTATAATCTCATGCGCGTACCATTATGTACAATCAATTAATCGATCAATCGATTAATTGTTATCACGGGGTTTGTTTATCGCGCGAGAAAAACGCGAGGAAGGAAGAGAGGAAAAAAGAAAAAGAAAAAGAAAAAGAAAAAACACAAACGAACAAACGCAAACAAACAAACAAACAAACAAAAAAAAAAAAACAAAGAAATATGACACAAGTTTAACGCTTCCGCGTGTCTAAACTCGAACGGGAGAGAAACGGTATCGGATTATGGCACGGTGTACCTACTCGAGATAAAACAATGAATGACGCAGCAGCAGCCTTTTTACAACGAGCACAATGCTACTAGAATGACACAATTAGGTGGTTTTGCAGTACGCTCAACGTTGCTACAACACCGTAAAAGCGATGACACAAAGTGAGCCCGTTCTCTCTCTCTCTCTCTCTCTCTCTCTCTCTCTCTCTTCACGCGTGCATTCGCAACGAGAAGAAGTGTGGTGGTGGGTTTTGGACTGGCTGAAGGGGCAGAAGGTGAAAGAGTGTGGGATGTTAAAACAGGGCTGCGGGGGGAGGCGATGGTGTTGATGGAGGAGAAGGAGATGGGAAAGGGGGCAAGCAGGGAGGGAGGGAAGGAGGGTGGGTGGGAGAGAAAGGGACATATATACAGACTATTCAGTGAAATTAGAAGTGCGCCCGTCCTGATCTGAAAGCAAATAGCACTCGACCCATGCTCCTTTTCACGAACAATAGAAACGTTAAGCTAACAGCGCCGGCAATTGACACAAGTGCCGCCCGCGAGACTCGTTTCTCTTTATTCGTGGAAAACTTTTTCCAGTGGCTGTTTTTTTTCCCCTCCTCATCCTCCTCAGCGTCCTCTCTCTTTCCCACCCTCTCTCTCTCTCTCTCTCTCTCTCTCTTTATCTCTATCTCTATCTCTATCTCTATCTCTTTCCATCTATCCATCTATCCATTCGTCTATCTCTATCTCTGTCTCCCTTTATCTATCTATCTATCTGTCTATTTCGATATAACATTATATTTTCTAACGGCGAGTTTTGTTCTATTTCTTTTTTTAAATTTCCCCTCTGCGCGCCTTCGTATATACGAGAGACCGACCGTTGGTGCATACGTGATAGAGAGAGAGAGAGAGAGAGGAGATATTACTAGTCGTAGGTTCGATGCACTTTGCGAATGGCCCGCGTGATAATATCACAGGTGGATGTCTCGTCGTCGTCGTCGTTGTCGTTGTTGTTTACGTCGGTCGAGAAATAAGAAAGTATATATAAGTATATACTTACGCACGGTCGAATCGATTAACCATGCGACGAGGTCGGCTAAAAAGGGAAAAAAGAAAAATGACAAAAGAAATAGAAAAAGAAAAAGGAAACTTGTTGATCTCACGTGTGATAATAAACGAGAATGATACTTTCGACCGCTCCTTCCGATTAGCGTTCGCTCCGAGATGAAGAGAGAAACAAAAGTGTATTAACGAACGAACGGACGTACAAACCATAATAAATAAACACAAATTCGCAAAATCATATTTTCCGAAATATTACAACGGATCTTTGCAGATATTATCGAAAGAATTAGAATTTTTAACGATCCTTTCGATAGGACGATAATTTAACGGGATGTACGTTCATCCTTGAAAAAAAAAAAAAGACAAAAATATATATATATATATATATATATATATATATATATATATATATACGCATATGTATATTGAAAAGAAAAGAGAAAAGAAAAAAGAAGATTTAACGTAAAGAAAAGTGAATAATCCTTGGAAGAATCTTTACGCCTAGGAAATTAATAAGGCGAAATTAAATTCTCGACGTCCTCCTTTCTTCCGCTTGCCCTTTTCATAGCGACGCTCTTTTTCCTCTTCCATCAATATGATCGTCGTCGTCGTTGTCGTCGTTGTCGTCATCATCGTCCTCGTCGTCGTCTTCGTTCTTTCGACGAGTTTTAAGAGAGAGAGAGAGAGAGAGAGAGAGAGAGAGAGAGAGAGAGAGAATCGAACGAGAGTATAAGAAACAATTTGCTTTCTGTAACGGGACCGAGCAGCAACGATCTCTTTCTATCTCTGTCTCTTTTTATCCCTTTCTTTTTTACAAATTTTTCGTGAAATGCGAGCACACGAACTTTCGCTCTCCTTTCTGATGGAAAGACACGAATCCTTGATGGAGATCAAAGTGGAAAAAAGTTCACGGTGCTTACTGTAATCTCGTAACTCTCTTTTCTCTCTCTCTCTCTCTCTCTCTCTCTTTTTCTCTCTTTATCTCTTTATATATATATATATCGCTCTCTCTTTTCAGGCGATACAGTGAAAAAGAGGAAAACTGGGAATTTCTCAGTACCCCCGGCCATAACTGTGCATACTTTACGAACACCAAGAGAAGCGTGAATGCACACCGGGATGCACATTCACACGAGCTGCATCCTTTTTTCTCGCTAGAAAACTTGGAAAGCAAGAAAAATGTCGTTAAAACTTGAACCTAATGTCTCATCCGAACCGGCCTCTCATAGAACGTAACCCTCTTCCTCCCTCCCTCTCTTTCTCTCTCTCTCTCTCTCTCTCTCTCTCTCTTTCTATTTTTTTTCTCTCTTCCTCTATCTCTCCCTCTCTCGACTCCCTCCATTTATGTCTCGCTTCTCGTCCCTCCTACATTACTTCTTGGTCCTCCTACCCTCGTCGAGATTCTTTCCACTCCCTTCATCTCACCTCACACCGAGCCCTCTTTCTTTCCTCCACTCGACCGTTCGCTTCTCTCCAGTCACTCTTTTCGAAGCGCATCCCAGCCTCCACCCTCGGCCTTCCTCCGTCGGCTGATCGTCACCCCCACTTTTTTCCCTCCTTTACTGTCTCTCTCTCTCTCTCTCTCTCTATTTCTCCCTCTATTTCGAACACTCCACTACTTTTCTCCTTGTCTTTAAATGTCCTCTTATCCACACCCACCATGACGTGCCATCGTAACTTCCGAACATCCAAATTCGAGAGGGTGTCGTTTCAACTTTATGGGTATTGAGAAGATTCCAACGATGAGAAAATTAATTCGTTAGTTTTATCATCGCATTATTTATCTTATATACGACGTAATAGATAATAATTAATGAAATATATTGTTAGAAATACACCCGCAATCGTTTATTTCGTCCTAATTGAATTATACATAATGATGGATTAACCGTAAACAGTCGTAGTTTAAGGATTAAGAACGCATCGTTCTTAACTGGAGATTAGATCGTTTTAACACATTGCACGGTTGTTGAATCCTTTTGCAAGTGGCTAATCTCACGACAAAACGTCGCCGAGTACGCTTAGACGTAAAAGCCCGTTACACCGGTTTTCGTTACACCTGTTAAGCCGACGTAAACGAATCCAAGATATTCCAAGGAGGAACGTAAATTATTCCGAAAGCAGTGAATATTTTACTACCAGCGGTATAGAGTAACTTAGTATGTCTCGTCTACGTCGGTGCAACAAGTAAGCCAGATCACGAAATTTACATAAACTTAAACCGTATCGCCGCTCTTACTTTTCAAAAGGATTAAGCCTGAGCTTTAATTTTCATGCAAAATTCATTTTCAAGAATGATTAACGTAAAGCTGCACTACCCTTTCGTTACGTCTCTCTCTCTCTCTCTCTCTCTCTCTCTCTCTCTCTCTCTCTCTGTCGTTATCTCTGTTTCTCTCGCTCGCACTCGCTTAAATTTGTACTCCTTTTACTCCACGATTTTTAACCCCCACTCGCAAGTTAACAGTTTTTTTTTTTTTTACTTGTTTACCTTTAAAGAGGACAGAGTTTCGTCATCGAAACGACGATACGATTTAGTTAGATAAATATTGGCTCGATTTCGATGCGCACCCTTTTACCGTTCCGTTCGCCTAGGGGGTAAGTGCTCTGAAACTCTCTCTCCTCTCTCTCTCTCTCCTCTCTCCTCTCTCTCTCTCTCTCTCTCTCTCTCTCCTGCTATACATATTTCAGAAAAAATTCGTATAAATTCCGAACGATAAGTCGAATCCATCTCAAGCTGTTTTAATTTCAACAATCTTTCCAATAATTCGAGGACAGTTAGGTAAAATATTTATTTTAAAGAAAATTCCAACGTATACCGTATATTTATGAAAGAAAATACCTGGGTCGCGTGAAATTTTCGGAAAAATCGATTAACATTTTATATCCGACACCACCCCCTCCATCCAAACCTCCGACCCATCGTCACGATATTTCAGCAT
>OU964969.1:5153042-5155542 GCA_918808275.2 Dolichovespula sylvestris
ACATAAAAAAAAACGAAAAAAAGAAAAATATAAAAAGAAAGAAATAAAAAAAAATATATATATATATACATATAACACAAATGGGACGTAATCCGAACGAATTTCACGTTGAAACGATCAAATACGAGCGGCATTCTTTCTCACGCGTTCGTGATTTGAAGCAATGGACCGTGTCCGAGTCTCCATCATCGTCGTACACGCACGACAGAGGAATACGCTTTTAAGTGGGCATAGCTACTCGTTCGAGCGAATACGACGGATCGGAGAAGGCGGCATGATAGTGCAAAACGATCGGATAGAGAAGGGAAGAGGATGAAGGAGGAGAAGGAGAAGGAGAAAGGGAAGAAGAAGAAGAAGAAGAAGAAGAGAGGATGACGAGAGGGAAATATCGAGAGGAGGCAGCACTAATCTTACGGGTTGGTTTCTTAACGAAGAATTCGGCGGGGGCTTTGCTCTAAGCAGGTGCCGAGATCAAAGAGGTTGTTGCTCAATCGATTCAAGTAGTTCTGAATCGATCTAATCACCTACCAACACTCCCTCGGGAATGAAAAATCAATCTCTCCGCCTTTTTAAATGAGAAAGGTGATCTCTTTCTCACTAACTTCCCTCTCTCTCTCTCTCTCTCTCTCTCTATCTATCTATCTATCTATCTATCTATCTCTATTTCTCTCTTCCTTTATCTCCGCGCCATAGACATAGTTTCTTCTTTCATCGATAATAATTCTTCCGTGTTATTCGTTTTTATTATCATTCTTCTTGCTTAACGCGATCAATTAATGTATAGATAACATATAACTATTGATTACGTATAATATATTATACGATATGATTTGTAGATAATTTGTTTACCGTGTGTACGTATGAGGGAGAAGAAGGAAATAAAATAGAGAAAGAGAACAAGCTGTGTCGTATTTAAAAAAAAAAAAAAGAAAAAAAATGAAAGAGAAAGATTTCGTTCGTTCGTTTCCGAGAATTGCGCACAAGTGGGTTATACGCGGGACACAATAGACGTTCTTTCGCGACGAGGTCAATGGTAACATTTGAAAATGTTCAAAAGTATGAGCGAAAAAAGAAAAGGATTAAAATACGAAAGATTCAGATTTACTTCTCTCTCTCTCTCTTTCTCTCTCGTTCGTTTGTCTCGTTGAAGACTCCGAAATACTTTCCTACGAGATACATATTTTCAATTCCCTAACGAGGATGTATACGCGATGCTTTCGTGGATCCAACGTGTCGATCCAACGTTTGTCTTTTTATTCTCCACCAACATTCTTCGATTCTCTTCTAGGTGAACTAGTAGAAAATCCTTAGTATCTGATTCATCGGGGGATTTTACATCGACGACGAATAAGAATAGGAAGAGGAAGAAAGGATAGTACTGGTTCTCGAAAAAAAAATAAAATAAAATAGAAAAAA
Source organism: Dolichovespula sylvestris (assembly GCA_918808275.2). NCBI lineage: Eukaryota > Metazoa > Arthropoda > Insecta > Hymenoptera > Vespidae > Dolichovespula > Dolichovespula sylvestris. Next base: position 5,154,459 of record OU964969.1, read on the forward strand.
CTGTGTATACCTTTGTCGACAACGATAATGGCCAGGACCTAAGGGATTCCAAGTACGAAGTGACGTATTAGAAGTAAAATCCGTGAAGCTCGAGAAAAGGAGAGAGAAAGAGAGAGAGAGAGAGAGGAAAAAGAGGAGGATAAAGAAGAAGATGAAGGTAGACGAAGATAAAGAAGAAGAAGAAGAAGAAGAAGGGAAAGAGAGGGATGGTAAGAGAAAAAGGGATACCTACGTACGTATGCATACATATATGATAGGGCTTTGCACGAGTCAAGTAAATGCACCAAATACTGCTGCTCGCGAGAAATCCCACCGTTTCTATCTTTTTTTTTTTTTCTTTTTTCATTCCTAAAGAAAGCTCGCTCTTTTTCTCGTCCCTTCGAATACACCCACTCCAATGGTAGAGTCTCGATTTTTGTCCCCGACCGATGGAGAACACAAAAAAAAAGAGCGACGACTGTTACCAGGCCGTATATAATAATCGACACTAAGTGACGGGATTAGAAAGAAAGGAGAGAAGGAATGGAAAGGGCTGTTGGGGTTGCGTCAGTGTCGACGTTTTTTCCCTCCTTTTCTTTATTTCTTTTCATTTTTTTTTTTGGTTGTTTTTTTTTCTCTCTTTCGTCTCGTTTTTGGCTTTTTTTTCTTTCTTTGTTACACGTGAAAACTTTCCTCTCCTCTTTACTCGAACCGTAGAGATTATTTTCTTGGGGATTTAACGTCGTGACGACACGGGAAGAAGCCCAGCTACGAACGTTACATTTAGTTATCAATAACGAATGCGTCGTAGCTTATTAGGTTTCCTTCGCGCGATGTAACGTTTGTCAATGTGCGCGGTGGATATCTATATATACATATATGCATACGTAAATAGATACATACGTACGTACATGCATACATACATAAATACAGAGTGAAGCTTTCTCCGTTGGTAACAATAACATCGTAGAAATTTACGGGCCGTTGTTTATTAAGCCCATTCAATCGCGAACGTTCGAACGAACGACGTGCTCGATTATGAAAAATGATCTATCGTTATACGATCAACCCAAGAGATATCAGACCTTTCTATCAGACGAATGAT
>OU964969.1:5163042-5185542 GCA_918808275.2 Dolichovespula sylvestris
ATTCATTGTTCCACGACGATTCTCGCACGAGAATATTACACTATCGTCATTTGCGAGCAATTACGTTTCAAATTAGAAATAATTAAACGCATAGACGGCTAATTAGTTCAATGTAATTACGTTACTCTTTCGCCCGTAGAGAACGAACGTATGTATGTACGTCGGACGAACGTAGATTTTCTTTCTTTTTTTTTTTTCTTCACCAACGTTTCGCCATTCTTTTTATCGATGAAATGATAATGTGAAATATCAAAAGATATGAAATACGTAATAAGGTACGTTTATGGTTAAATGAATTTCTAAAAAACGTGGACGAACATGAGAATGAACATTTTTTTTTAACGGCAAACTTGTCCTACTCGATAAGAGAAGATCGTCACGTTTTACGAACGATCGTTTTCTATAAACAGATTCAAATACCCTTCGACCTTTCTCTTTATCTCTCTCTCTCTCTCTCTCTCTCTCTCTCTCTCTCTCTCATTCTCTATCTCCGTCTCTCTTCTAACTTTTGATAAAGAGGAAAATGATTTGCACGTGCTTCGAAAGTCGAATACGCGTTGGAGTATCGAACACGCAGACCATTAACGTCCCGATAAAATGTTTCCACTCGGCCATTGTTCGTCTCACAAAGGTATTTTGTAAAGCGTATGGTCACTTTGGGACTCGACGAAAGCACAGAAAAAGCTTCCATATGTCCTTCCTCGAATGACGCGAGTCACGTAGGTGGCCCGTACACGAGACCAACTTCGATCGAGCGTTGAAAATTTACGATCGTTTTGAATTCCTCAATATTTATATATATATATATATATATATATATATATATATATATATATATGTATGTATGTATGTATGTATGTATGTATGTATGTATGTATGTATGTATGTATAGAAAAAGAGAGAAAAAAAAGGAAGGAAATAGAGAAAAAAATTATTAATGAAATTCGATGGATAAATAAAACGGACGAAAATATTATTTGACCACCGTTTGACGATTCCCTTGTAAATTTAACGCGCTATCTTTCACATGATTATTCCAGAGAGAAAAGCTAAAGAAAATTTTTCTTGCATCTGCTCGCGGACTGATCTGTGAATGCCCTCGCATCGTCATTTTTCTTCCTTTTCTTTCCGTCGATTGTTCAATGGACCGACAATGCTCGACCGGACCGACGGTGGTCAATTTGTTTGAATGGACAATAACAGACGATGGAGGGGGGAGGGGAACACAATGGACGCGTTAGCTGTCACCGGCATAAATCAATTTCAGCAAAATGTAGCGAAAAGGTGACCCGTTTTACGTCGAGATTGCGAGCCAACGCATACGATGCGTTCCGATTTCATCTCCTCGTGCGATCGCTCCCCCCTCCTCCCCTGCTATTTCGGAGGGTCATTTGTTTGAAGATACTACTTTCTTACTTTTCGATTTTCGATCCGTTCGTCAATTTGAACGAGGGAGGGGGAGGTTGGAGGGAAAAAAATTGTGTATATATATATATATATATATATATATTTTTTTTGTAAGAAACAGTTGCGATATTTTTTTCCCCGTTTTGTTTTGTCCTTTTTTTTTTTATTTTTGCTTTTCGATTCTATTTGTTTAAATCACGCGGATGGGATAGAGAGAATGGGCAGCACGCGAGAAAAAGTATATTTTCCGAGCATTTTGTACGAATTTATGACGCATGAATCAACGCGGGTTTTTTCAAGCGTAACTCGAGGAACATCTGTAAAACATTTTTTGGTAATCAAGCGCGGAAAATGCGTGCCCGCCGTTCATTTAATCTGGTTCGTTCAACGGTGCACCATTGTCCCGTCATAAAATAATAAAATTCAATTAATATAACGAGCCAATTAAGCACGTCGACACAGTGACACGATAGTATTGCATCCAAATTTTTCATGCACACACACATACAGAGAAAGAGGGAGAGAGAGAGAGAGAGAGAGAGTCAGGGAGATCATACGATTTTCGTTGTATCCATAATCGGTCCACGTTATCGTTTCGAGTCGTTTTCTTACTTTAATTACTTTAATTACTTCGAATTTAGCACCAATCAATCAACAAATTGCGTACGTACAAAATAAGCTTAAATGTCACTAATTAATTAATTGTTTAATGATCGATCGGAATTAATATGAAAGCTATTCATGACAGTAATTATAAGAAAACTATAGGAATTTAATTTGAACTTCGGATTAATTATTTTAATCACGCATGAACCAACTGACGCGCTCGTGTGAAATGTGTCCTACATGCCCGACTTGCAGAGAACTCGGTCGATAAGAAAACTTTCTCGAGTATTAATTGTCGAATCGTATATATATATATATATATATATATATATATATATATATATATATATATATATATATATAAGGATCCCTAAAACGTGATGTCATAATCTCGTCGTTAAAACGCGAAGCGATGGTAAACGGCAAAAAGAAAGCAATAACCTTTTTACGCTAACAAAATTATAACAAATACGGATGCAAAGTTATTGACGAAAGAAAAAGGAAAATTTGTTTTACCCATCGTCGATATAACATGGTAACCTTTGCTTCCATAGGTAATATATAATGTCGTGCGATCGTCGATAAGGCAGATTCCTAGTTTCCTGGAAAAAATAAATTCTAGCCGATATCTTTGCGCTCGTTGGTATTTCACAAATTATTATCGCAGAAAAGGAGAGAGATCCCTTCGACGGGGAAAGTTGGTCTCGTTGGATTCTGCAAAAGTACGTTGGATGCACTCGATTGGTCGGATATAGGGATGAACCCTCTTCTTTCGGCATAAAAGGGTCGGCAATGTTTTGAAAGGACGAAAAGCCAGTCAGTAGCTGGACAATGAACGCAAACAGGATTTAAGGATTCTGATAGCACCGTATGAGGCTGCTACTCGCCAGGATCCGAATTGGATCGCATTAGCCACAAAAGCACAAAAGGGAAGAGCTCCAAGTCTCTTCGTTTTCGTGTTCGTTGTTATCAAGTGCCTCTCGTACTCCTCTCGATGGGATTTCGTATGTTTTTTTTTTCTTTTTTTTTTTTTATACCTCTCTTTCAATTATCATTGCAACTCGACATCGCTACCTACCGCGATAAGGGTCTGTCATCTCCAGTTTCATTCCTACAAATCGATTTCGCTTTACCCCGTTGTGTCCACACGCCCTTATGGCGAAGAATACTTTTTCCTTTTTTTATGTTTTTTTTTTCTTTTCTTTTTTAAAAAGGAAACGTATTTTCATAAGATGTGTAAACTTCGTCGTTTCCTTCAAACCATCGAAGGAAATACTTCGTCAAACGCGATAAAGAATAAACACTAGCGCGTTAATAAAACAAACGTTTCTAAAATGACGCGTTATCCATCACATTCTGTATCTTTAAAAAAAAAAAAAAAAAAAAAAAAGAAAAAGAAAAGAAAAAAAATATAGAAAAAATAAAAAAATAAAAATAAAAAAAAATGTAAAAAGCTAACGATGAATCGTCACGGGAAGAGAGGAAAATACATAGCCAACTGCAAACGACTCTCTGGTAATTCCTAAATGTCTCGGTGTTAGATAGTGCCTCTAATGTGCCTACGGCCTATCTGTCGATTTGCTTCATTTCCGTGTGGAGACGTAACCGTAGCGAACGAGACATTTATACTTTGCCAGTTTCTCGACTTCGATATATATACGGAGACTTTATCTCTCTTCTCGTATCAGTCTCTCTCTCTCTCTCTCTCTCTCTCTCTCTCTCTCTCTCTCTCTCTTCTCTCGATAACTCTCTCGCTCAGTCGCATCTAAGCATTCGCACTCACCAGTAAGACAATCGAGTGTTACCGATATCCACGGCTATTCCTCATACGGCGATATCCAGTACAATCTAAATCGTTACTACGTTACAAAAAGAACACATCCAACAATTGTATCGTGCTTCAACAAATATACTGTAGTAATTTCCACTCGCGCTATTATACATTTACGCGTATCAGCGTCACGAGCTACACGGGATACTTCAAAAGAATTCGCGTTCGCCCATTAATTTGCGGTAATTTCTTCTCCCTTTGATACTCTCCTCAGTTTCTATCAAATCGGATTACGAACGTATTCGTCCATTTTATGGCTGAAACCCGCTTGCTATATTTCGAAAATATTATTATTATACTTTGAAAGGACATCGAACAATTTCAACGAATCGATCGAATGAACGCATTAATTTCATTTTATATATATATATATGTATGAATGCATGTATGCATGTATGTATGTATCTATGTATGTGTATGTATATGTGGATACATATGTATGTACAAAGATATTTATCTCGACTTTCGAAATTATTTATTTCATGATTAGTATGAAAAATCCTGTGATCTTTCTACGTACGTTTACTAATACCATAGATCGTAGATTATAATAAAGATACCTACTTGCTTCTTACATTAAAGCTCGCACGCCATTATCGTAACTCGAGGTCTTCCGTGGATAACGGAAATAGAACTGTCGTAGGCGTTCGTTTATGCTCGCGTCAACGCTCTAACACCTTTAATTACGAGATAATTCTCAGTGAAACGTAGACGAATTTCCTACGTTTTCTCTTTATAAAAAAAAAAAAACGTAATGAATATTATATATATATATATATATATATATATATATATATATATATATATATATATATATATATATATATATATATATACATTATCATTTTTATCAAAGATAAGAATTAGATGGAATATGATTGAAAGATAATTCATATTATTGACAAAATAAATGAATTTTCAAATTTGAGCTTCTCCTAACGCAAAGTAAACCGAAAAAATTTGACTTCGTCGTATATCGAACGAACGATAATAATATTTTCTGTTTGCATTAGCTCGGCTGGCTTCTTAAGTTTAACAGTTCCTTTTGACAAGAAGAAGGAAAAGACAAGCTGTTCGCTCGTTTATCTTTCCCACAGACGGACCCGAGAGAACGATAACGCTTCGCTTATCGACGCTTCCGCAAATCGATTAGGTGTGAGAACGAGAGTGAAAAGGATAGAGAAAGAAGACAGAACGAAGAAGAGAAACAGATAGATAGATAGATAGATAAAGAGAGAGAAAGAGAGACTGAATAGTGAGTTATCGTTGTATATGAATGCGTACGTGTGTGTGTTCATGTATATACATGTGTATATATATATATATATATATATATATATATATATATATATATATATGAATATGAATATGTATAAGAGAGTGGTGCACAGAATGCAATAAGCACAGCGCGGCTTCTTCTTTCGAGAGCTTAACGATCCAACCGTGACTCTAAAGTACTCATACATATAAGTACATATGTATGTGTCTATATGTATCTAAAAGATACGTTAGCTAGTCAGCCATAACGATATTAGTAGGGTCATAATTGAAAATACATACGTACTCGTTATAATACGAGGAAAGGTATAATTAAATTAAATAAAGTAATTAAAATTCTTTCATTAATATAATGAATTATTTTTCATTTATATTTGTTTGTTTGTTGTTATTTTCTTTTTATTTACTTTTTTATCGCCAGGAACTTGACTCTCAAACAAACTAGTTGCCTCGATCGATCGATTTTATCGATCCGCGATATTGTGCTATATCGATCAAATTTTTTTTTTTTTTTCTATTATTTGACTTGTTTTTTTTCGAAAGAGAGAAACACACACACACACACACACATATATATTTATATATAGTGGAGAAAGAGAAGGTGGCATTGTGTATATCGGTACAGTCGCGGGTCAAACGGGAAGGGCCGATCAAATCGATAATTGGAAAAAGGCTCGTTGTCACGGCAAACCAGTCACAGATATCCATTTATACATACGTATATGGAGCCGCGTTGATAAAGGACTTATTCACGGAGCTTCGAAAGATTTTCAAGAGACAATGATCGTGCGTGGGCCTGTCGACAAAAGTGAAAGCGATAAAATTATTCGTTCGCGCGAACAATCGGCGTAAACGAGCGCTTCGATTTTTACCACAACTTTTTATTCTTTATATATTTCTCTTTTGCTTGTTTTGTTTCTTCCTTTATTTTCTCTCTCTCTCTCTCTCTCTCTCTCTCTCTCTCCTTTCTTTCTTTCTCTTTTTTTTCCTTTCCTCTTCTTTTCTTTTCTTTTCTTTTCTTTTCTTTTCTTTTCTTTTCTTTTCTTTTCTTTTCTTTTCTTTTAAACTCCACTCCTCGGACGGAGGAACACGTATCATAATAGGCGTCAACTTGACCTTGAAGCGATTCACATTTTTCAATAAATAAATTATAAACGGACATTTTCTTCGCTTCTATTTAATAATTTGTTAATTATCAAACAATCCGCAAGTTTCCTTCGGTGTCGTCCGTATTTGCCGTGTATTAAAAACATAAAAAAAAAAAAAATTAAAAGAAAAAGAAAAAAAAAACAAAAAGAAGATAATACCGATCGATTCCTCGAGGTTAAGACAATGATCGAGACTAAAAGCTCGAATCGAGGAAGTTTTAGAACGGGTAGCGAAACAAACGGAAGGTCGTCTCTCGTTCGAGACAGGCGAAGAAAGGTCGAAGGGCAAGAGAGTCCCGATATTGCCATTTGTACACCCGAGGCGAGAGGAGGACTCATATCGAGTCGACGACAATGTTTCCCCCATAATGTCGACAGTAGAGCATTGTCCGCTATTGCCGTACGAAGAAGAAGGATATCTTTTGCCAGTCGCGTGCAAGGATCGCGCAAACCACCCTTCTTAGTGTGTGCGTAGCATCGAAAAAGAGACGACCCTCAACGAAAGAGATATCTACGTTACCCTTACGGACCTTTAATTGTTCCTCTTATTTATTTTCACACCTACACACACACACACACGCGCGCGCGCGCGCGCGCACATACACGGGGAGACATTTATATAGCCCCATTTTTTTTTGTTCTTACACGTCGATGTAAAAATTTCAAATCATTGTTATTTCTCGTTAGCGATAAAATCGATCAAATATTACGGAGTAACGATTTTAACGATAGAGAATAGATACGACCGTTTTATTTATCCATTTTTCAACGAGATCGATTTTTCAAGAACCGAACGTTATCGCGATCTATTCTCGTATAATATTCGTAAAGTAATTATAATAGGTCCTACGAAAGAATGAAATATATGCATACGTATATTATAGATTTATTAATTTACGTAAGAACACAATAATCGAACATAATAATGATGAAATGTAATGTCATATTATAACGATATATATATATATATATATATAAAATAGGATATATTATTAAACATATAAAATATGTAGATATATTAATCAACTTGCAAATATATATATATATTTTTTAATTGGAACATTTATTATCGTTAATGAGTGAAAAAGGTATATTATTGGTATATTGAGAACTTTCAAGAGTATTTTAATAATCAAATACGAGACATCAACGTACCTATTGTTTGACGTTTCGTTATCCGAGTGACACAATGGTAGGATAAGAAGTAAGATCATTGGACGATCTCGAAAGGAAAGTCGTTGCGAGGTACGCGTGTGCTCGACTCGAATACATATCGCCTGTCGAATCAGCGATCGGCACCGGTCCACCAACGAAGGGACCATTCCTCACAATTAGCATCGATTCACGTGACGTACCATCCATACAACACGTTCGTTTCGTTCGTCGCGTCAGAATGATCGTACCCATCATCATGGATACGCTTAGCGGACCCTCAACTTGGATAATTATTTTCCGATTATGATTGATAATCTTTGAGAATAAGAGACGAGAAGAAGATACACGAGGCGGTCCAACGTTCTTCGAGGTTATCTATCAACTCGAACAAAACCGTCGAACTAATAAGCTCCCACGCGATGATGCTTTTACACCGTCTCAAACGCAAAAGTTTTATTCTTTTATTATCGAAGAGAGGAAGTAGGTAAAAAAAATATATATATATATATATATATATACACACACACATACAGATATAACGATCGTGTTAATAATAAAATATTTAGCGAAACGTTTGTTTATCTTTCTTTTTTATTTGTTTACTTTTTATTTTCCTTATAATATCACGTCTTAGTCGACGATCAATTTTTACATTTGAACATTTACGAGAAACTATCGAATTTAACAAACTTCTCGATAGGTCTTAGATCCTTTTTTATTTCGACCGCAACATCGATTGACACATGTTCGAATGTTAATGTATGCTAATTATGAATTAATCTTATAGTAATTTATTTGCCTTTTATGTGCCTACATTTCGCAATGGTCAAAGTAAAAAAAAAAAAAAAGAATTTATTACTATCATTTCCAACGTCAAATAATTTTTACATTATGCAACTTCTTTGTTTTTTTTTTTCTTCCTCTTCTTTTTGGATACGAACAAAACTTGTGTTATATGAAGGATTGCGTAATAATTATTTGCTATCATAAATTATTTCCTTCTACATTTCAGATTGGCAATGATTACTGATCGATCGACTCCACGTAATTAAGGGAAAAATTAATTAAAAAAAAAAAAAAAAGAAAGGAAAGAAAAATAAAAATCAAAACAAAAAGACAAAAGAACCAAAATGAAAAGAAAAGAAAAGGCGAGGAAAGGGAAAAGAGGAAAATAGGGAAAAGAATAACGGGTTGAGTAAGAATCGTACGATGAAATAACGCGACTCGATGTATGTACGTGCGTGCCGCCCGTGCGAGAGTGGTTGATCCTCCAACCTCCCTCTCGCCACTAACCCTCCTCCCTCGTAGACCCTCATAGATACATTTATGATATATTCCAGTCACACGCGTCCACCACCGGTGGTGCCCTCCTACGCGCAACGTATTCATCGTATGTAACTCGAACGGGACTCTATAAAATACTACCCTTACCCCGATTTTGTTCAGCCGAATAACTTATTGTAGCCTGCTCTATTTTGATACGGCAACGGCATGCACGCCGAGCGACCGCGTACGCTGAATACCGAAATATCGCGTCCTATGTACGATCAAACAAAGTGGAATTCGATTTCGTCTTTCTCAAATGTCAGATGTCCTAAATCCTTGACGAATATCTATGTATTCTTATTTATATATGTATCTATATCTATATATATATATATATATATATATATATATATATATATATATATCGTCTAATCTCAAACATCTTCCCATTGATTCATCGTTATTATTATTTTCATACGTAACGATAACGTTAAATGAAATGCAAAATGCATCTCTAAATGTTTATGCACGAACAACGTCTTTGTATGTTTGTATATATTCTATATTCCCGTTAGTATAAAAAATAAAATCGATTGAATTTATTAATATTTACAAATAACGATTTAAACCGCGAATCAATTTATTGCTCTTATTATTTATCTCTTGTATGTTCCTATTTTTGTCGTAGTCGTCGTCGTCAATGTTGTATATATACTTCTTGCCATTGCCTAATATCGATGAAGTATCTGTAATTGTTTGAAAATTCGCCCTACATCAAAATTCGATCTTATCCGGATAAAATATAAACGATGATAAATAGGGGATGTTAACGGGAGGAGACGGAGGGATGTTCTTGCGTTTTTCTTTACTTTTCTTTCTTTTTTTTTTTTTAATATTATTTTCTTTTTCCGAATTTTCGAACGATATATATATATGTGTGTGTGTGTGTGTGCGTGCTTGTGTGTGTGTGTGTGTGTGTGTGTGCAGGTAGGTACTTGTGATGATGAGACTAGCTAGCCAAGCTCTGGCTGTGAACGAAGAATGCTCGGCAGGACTGCGCGATAAAAGGACAACAAAACGACGTAGAGCGTCGCGATTAACTGAAACAACCGAGCCGACAATGGAGTAATCAGCGAGCTTTTCGACGGCCTGCCTTCTCTACCAACTCGTCATCCTTTCTCTCTCTCTCTCTCTCTCTCTCTCTCTCTCTCTCTCTCTCTTTCTCTCTCTCTCTCTTTCTCTCTGCTCTCAAGCACCGTCCCATCGCGTAGTCGAAGCTGCCGTTGTTGTCGCTTCAGCAATCGCAACGATGATGCTTCGTCCATTGTCGAGAGCTATTGTTTTCTTCATTGTGCACATGAACTGCAGCACAACCCTGGCCTAGTACTACTCTCTCTTCCTCTCTCTATCTCTCTCATTCTCTCTCTCCCTCTCTCTCTCTCTTTCACTCTTTCTCGTTTTTTCAAAGATAATTTTTGTCAATTGAAAATCATCAAAAAAAGAAAGAAAAACAAATTAAAGGCTCCATTCTTTCATTCGAAAGGTATGATTGTCCATTTTTTACTGTCAAATTTAAAAGGTACTAGTTCATTTAAAATAAAAAAAAAAATATATATATATATATATATATATACATATAACATATTCCAATAAAGGAATCTGTTCTATCGACTTTGAAGAGACACGTTTGCAAGACGATATTTCGAAAGCAAGAAACCAAATGATGAGACAAGGAAGCTGGATTGTTTCATTGATGAGCGAGCATTCAAGGGCGTAACAGGGACTAGCAAGAGAGAGATAGAGACAGAGAGAGAGAGAGAGAGAGAGAGAGAGAGAGATAGAGAAGAAGGAGAAGGAGAACGATCACGCTACAGCGTTTGCAGATCCGCCGACAACCCTCTTTCGAAGCACGCTGCACGATGAATGGTATAATCAGCGGTCGTGTGGCCACCCCATTGCCGAAGAGAGGAAGATAGCCGATAATCCTGAGAGAACGAGAAAGATAGATAGATAGATACATAGAGAGAGAGAGAGAGAGAGAGAGAGAAAGATCTTCTCTCCTACTTGTTCTTCAGCTTCACGCATCAATTGGATTCCAAAAGAGTCCAAACGATTTTGGAAAATCACTTACACCCACCCTCTGACACTTACTCTCTTTTTTCTCTCCCCCCCCCCTTTCTCCCCTTTTTCCTTTCTCTCTTACACACACACACACTATTCCCTTTTCACCGTATTATCTCATCCATAAAAGATCTTATCTGTCCACACGAGTTTAGATCTCTCCTAGATAAGGTCACCCTTCTCGAAAAAGATTTTCTCTTCTCTCTCTCTCTCTCTCTCTCTTTTATGGAGCTTAGAGTACGATACCGAGGACTAATTGAAACCGCTCGTATACAGTTACTTATACATACATTGAGGGTCATAGAAGCGAATCGGTGAGAGATCAAAACTGGGTTGATCCCCCTTTTCCTATTTCGCATGTCGAACGATAAAATTCATGCGGACGCACGCCCTTCTCCCCTTCTCCTCCAATCCCCTTTTCTCTCTCTCTCTCTCTCTCTCTCTCTTTCTTTCTCACCCTAACAGTTTCGATCAGACGGGAAACGCTTAACGAGAGTACGATGAAGAATATCGTGGATTAATGAAGCCACCCGATATATTTTACTTATTGGCTGTCGGTTGTCATGGGATATCGAAAAAGGTGGTTGATCATTGCTAGACGAAATTTGTGGTAAAATATTCTTTATTAAATCCTCTTTAAATATATTTGACGAAACTTTCGAAACATACCGATAAATGTCTATGCGTGTTTTTATTCGTTAGAAGGAAGAAAAAAGGAAAAAAGAAAAAGGAGTAAAGAGAGAGAAACAAATTAACGAACGACGAATACACGGGAAAACTTTTATTATTGTCTCAAAATATAAACGATATTAACAAGCAAGCTCGAAATCCTAGTCCGAATGTTATTTGCCGCGTGGATGAATGTATTCGCACTTTCCGGAAATTTGACTGCTGACTACGGACACTGCTTTATGGTAGATGGTTTTCTCCGGCATCGGGGACGACGTTACCTCTTGCGAGCGGTCCCTCTCTTGTCTCCCCATTTTATACCTATACTCTCTTTATCGCCTTATCACTCGAAATGTCTTCAGCCTCAACGGTAGAGCACCCGGCTCCTCCCCCTTTCTCTATCCCTTCCTCCTCCCCCTCCTCCTCCTGCCCCTCTCCCCTACCATTCTCTTTTCCTTCCTCCCCTCTTTTCGCCGAGCAATCTCAATCTTTACGGCAAGACAGCGCCAGCTCTGATAACATTTATTACACGAACCGTTTCTTTGCTCGAATCGTACTGATGACGGTGAATAAAGAAAAAAAAAAAATAATAATAATAATAATAATAACCTTCAAATATCAAAAGACAGCTAAGAGATGTTATCTAATTGCGTACGAATAATTTCGATATTAAAGAAAAAAAGAAAGATAAAAAGGAAAAAAAAGAAAAGAAAAGAAAAGAAAAGAAAAGAAAAGAAAGAAAAAGAAGCAGAAAAAAGAAACGTAAGTGCTACGAAATATGTATCAAGGATAATTGATATTGTTTCAAATAGATCCAGGCCGATGGCTAAAAAGTGAAAGAAAGGTCGAAAAATTTGTCGTAGTTGTAGGATAATCTGTAGGAGAAACGCGGCTGCACGAACACTCGCGAACAAACGTGTCTGAGATAAATCCATTGAGGTAGTTGCAATAGTGTTAGAAATAATGGATAAGAGAAAGAAATGAAATAGGTTGGATAGAGAGAAAGAGAGAGAGAGAGAGAGAAGAAAACCCCCAGGATCATGTCTAAAAGAATATACGTGACTTTATCTGTATATTTCTGTCTGTATGCGTACGTGAAAGAAAAAGAGGAAGAAAGAGAACGAGAAAGAGTGAGAAAGAGAGACAGAGTGAGAAAGAGAGATAGATAGATAGATAGATAGAGAGAGAGAGAAAACGTTCCTGGTCCACCTGTTGCATGCGTCGGTATTCTCGATTCGCCATGTCAACGAAGGAGCCAATCGTGGGTGTCCATTAGCCGTGCACGATGGTGGGAGCAGAAGGATTCGTCTGGTTGGCCGTCGGAACGAACTTTTCCCACGTCCCACGGGAGTCGGGCCACTCGACGCTCAGCGGATCCCGCGGATTCGCCCCGGACTCCTCTCACCACCAGCAACCTACTCTCTCACCGATCCTGCCACAGTCCTTGCCACGCTCTCGCTACGATCCGCGATTGTCTCCCGACGTCTCGCGTTTCAAATTTACCTGTCGTCCCAATTCCTTTCGTTAATAATCCTGAAGACTCCTTGGGACCCTCGGAATGATCATCGACTTTGTCGTGAAGTGAGTATTCGTTGGAGGATCAAACCGAACTTGATCGAACATAGGACATTGTTATCGCGTTAAGAGAAACGCATTGTTGTTGAACGAGAAAAATTTATTATAATATTTCTCAAAGGCTTTCGCGTGTGCTCGAAGAACGTTGGTGGATATAGGCGGGATCGAAAATAGAATCGACATGGATGCGTCTAAGAAGTTTTTCGAGGGGCGCGTAATTTGATTTCTGATTATTAAGAAGAGAAAAAAGAAAGAAAGAAAGAAAGGACAAGAAGAAAAAGACGAAAGGCAAGAAAGAAAAATAAAAAGGAATTGAGAGAAAGAGAAGAAGAAAGAGAGAGAGAGAGAGAGAGGGTGTTTGTGTTAAAGTTTTCGCATTTAAATGCAACGAAAGGTAACCGCCAAAATGTGCATCGATTCGATTCGAAGTTGTTAAGTTGTTACGCGCGACGTCCGCGATTCGAGTTACGCGGGAATTCGAACGGAAGAGGAAATACCGTCGGAATGTCGTCGAAAACGCTTCACAACGAGCACATTAAGAGGCCGATGAACGCTTTCATGGTATGGTCTCGTGGACAGCGACGAAAGATGGCACAGGAAAATCCGAAAATGCATAACTCCGAAATTTCTAAACGGCTTGGAGCAGAATGGAAGCTACTAAGCGAAAGTGAAAAGCGGCCCTTCATAGACGAGGCCAAGAGATTAAGGTAAGTCTCTATAAGGAGAAAAAAAAACGTATTATCGAGTAAAATAAAATTTAAATTCGCTCGAATATTACGAGAATTGGAATTAGTTATTAATGTTTTCTAATTGGAAATAAAAAAAAAAAAAAAAATTTCAATGTTTCTTTACGAATAGAATTTTGAAAAGAATATTAAAATGTTTTTTAATACATACAAATTGGAACTTAATTGCTCGCATACACACACACACGTTCGCGCGCGTACACATTTGATTTACAAAACTTACACGGTATAATTTCAAATCGATTGATAAAAAATGATAAAGAATTCATTGTACTCCCTCTTGAAAATCAAATCTATTTCGGCTCTCCTAATTTCTATTTGAACGACCCTTGCTCGGTCGAGCGAGTACAATTAAATGATTAGGTATCGTTGTCAAATCAACGATAGGGTTTTTTTTCTACCGAGTCTAATTTCTCTTTAGACATTACGAACACTTCACCGTGATGATAGATTTGAGGCGTATCTGCAAATTCTATGGGGGTTGAAAAAATTAAGAAGGGGAACGAACAGGCTCGTAGTTCGTAATACGGTACATTGTTGCTAAAGCTAAAGGCGTGCTACGTTAAGCTAGGGGGTTGAACCAGGGGTATAATAGGGTGGTATTTACAGATGAGAAAAGGGAGAGAGTGAAATAGAGAAAGGAAGAGAGAGAGAGAGAGAGAGAGAGAGAGAGAAAGAATGAACTTAGCTCTTTATTACCGACCCTGAATATTTAATAACTGCTATGAATTTATTTGGCTATTGAAGATAGAAACTCGACGAATTATTAATTTTAGACGTAACACGAAACTTAAATTACTCTAATGACGTCTCTTGTGCGACAACGTAAAATTACATAACACCGATTCATGCGTAATGAACCTCCGAAAATCTGAGTAATTAATTCTCGAAAGTAAGATCGCTTAATCGAAATTATTTAAACTTTCGTTTTATCGCCGAGGGAGAAGTAGGAAAACAGATTTAAAAAAAAAAAATAATAAAAAAATAATAATAAAAAAAAAACAAATAAAAAAATAGGATCCAATGTGAAACATAAAAAGTATTCCTACTTCTTAGTATAAGGGAATATATATATATATATATATATATATATATCAAATAATGTAATAATAATAGTAATAATAATCTTATTCTCTCTCTCTCTCTCTCTCTCTCGCTCTCTCTCTTTTTTCATTATTCCACGAGTACGTCGTCGAATTCGCCTTCAATCGAAAGTGTTCGTTTATTTCGTGGATCCGCCTAGCGAAACGCCGCGAAAGCAAGGTAGGGATAAGCTAGCGAGAATTCCGTGAGGGGAGTGTAAGCGTCGAATTCGCTTTTCTCGCTGGCGCGGTTATGGGTCTGATAAAATGAAAAGAGGAATTATAAAAGTCCGCTGCGTACTCCTCAATGCGAAACGCGGATCGTTTCCTATTGATCGGCCTTATCTCATGCACCGATCCGTTCCGCGAATCTACATTTCACTTTTCGCGATATCGAGAGAAACGAACGAAGACCGAAAGACGAACGGAGGAGAGGGAGGAATAGGACGAGGAGGGAAAGGAGAAGGAGGAAGAGGAGGAGGATGAGTGGGAGAAACGAAATTTCGAGGAACCGCCGGTTATATCGACGAATTTCACTTGATTTCCGTACGAGTGATTCTCGATGGAATTTCACGGATGAATTTCGTTAGAATTTGAAGGCAAAGTTCGACGTTACCGTCAGGAACTACGAAGTCGGGAACTTTGATCGATCTTATAGAAACAGACACCACACATAACCGTCTGCCTCGAGATAATTAATATTTACTTTGCCGTCTGGCTGTGCGAGTGGACAAGTTAAAAAAAAAAAAGAATAAAGACAATATAATGAAAAAAAAATAAAAAGTTAAAAATTAAAAAAAAAAAAGAAAGAACAAAAAGAAAAGGAAAAGGGAGAGAGAAAAGAAAAGGGAAGGGGGAAAAAAAGAGGATATGGAAAAAAAAGGGATAAAAAGCGTGGATGTCCACGTGAAATTTGGAGTGGAACGCGTAAGAGCGAATCCGCTTTTCTGCCGGATGCCGTGGAGAAGGAGGAAGAGGAGAACGATATCGGTGGTGGTGTCTGATGATGATGGTGGTGGTGGTGATGATAGTAGTAGTAGTAGTAGTAGTAGTAGTAGTAGTAATAGTGGTAGTAGTAGTAGTAGTAGTGGTAGCGGTGGTGGTAGTAATGGTAGTGGTAGTGGTGGTGGTGGTGGTGGTGGTGGTGGTGGTGGTGGTGGTCGTCGTAAAATAAAGAAGAGAAGAAGGGCTACGATAAAGTCGTTCTCTTGGAGCCGCTTCTCGATATGAAAGGTTGGTGGTAGTAGTAGCTCCTGCTTCCCGTGGAGCCGTGCTGTCACTGGCCCGACGTAATCTGTCCGTTCGTTCACGGCGACTCACAATGTGGCCCCCGAGATAACAAATAAAGCCCCATTGTCGCAATTGTGTGGATTTAAAAGGATTTGCGCTCCTCGTCTCCCCGCGCTCTCCATCTCGTCTCGCCTCCACGCCCCCGCCCCCGCCCCAGCCCCCCGTTTCTCTTCCTCCTCTTTCCTCCTTCTACCGCCTCTATGCTGCTGTTGCCCGTCCAACGATTCACCGTCTCTTTCTCTACCCCTCCTAGCTCAGTACCACTAGTCCCGCGATTCGCTCCTTCTCGACGCTCCTCTTTACGCTACCAAAAAGGATCTTATATCGTAGGTATATATATATATATATATATATGCGCGCGTATATAGATATACGTATGTATGTATGTATGTACTACGTAGGGAATACGTACGCGCGTACGTACATGTGTGTATGTATCTTGCCATTGGAGTTATCGGTGTATCTCTCTCTCTCTCTCTCTTTCTCTCTCTCTCTCTGTCTCTCTTTCGCTCTCTATTTCACTCGAGATATCCACACATCTCTTCATATATCCTTTTTGCTTCGCATAATACGAGTTGTCATACAGACGGGACAGCGTTAAGAATTTTTCCATCGGCAGACTCGCGATCCCACGTTTCTGAAAAGAATTAATATATAAATCGAGGTACGATTTTCCAAAGTGTAAAATTCGCCCGGGTAATCGTGGTAGATCGCCGTTAGTACCGAGTTCGCTCTTACAATCAAAGAGACTAATTGATATTGTTTCTTGTTGCGGCAGAAACCGCAGGGTGAAGCTTATGTCGACCGGAATGATATAAAGCGTTGTTTATCGTCGCTGAAAGTCCCGATGCCGATGAAGAGGGAAAGGGGGGTATGGGAAGAGGGTGGTTGCGCGGCTGCCCAGAGAATTGCCGTAGAATTGTAAAGATTACGCCCCGATGTTTATGCATTTATGCTGAATTATTGTCGGCCGCGGCTTTACCGATGTTTATGCTGATTTACGCTTTGTGCTATCTGCCGGGACACATTGTCCCGGAATTATTATTCCGCCGCCTCTCTCTCTCTCTCTCTCTCTCTCTCTCTCTCTCTCTCTCTCTCTCTCTCTCTCTCTCTCTCTCTTTCTCTCTTTCCCTTGCAAACCTCCGTCATTCTCTCGCGCAATTCGCGCCGGTAAAGCAACGGCGAACTTCGAAATTTCAAATTTACTCGTCCGAATGGAAAATTTGGTTTTATTTCACGCGGAGTAAACAAAAGAAGAAGAAAAAAAAAATAAGAACAATTCGATTCATCGGATAATGTTCTCAACGATCGTCATTCATCTTTCGAAGGATTTATTCGTTTTTAACAGAGAAGAGAAGAGAGAGAGAGAGAGAGATAGAGATAGATAGAGAGAGAGAGAGAGAGAGAAAGAGAGAGAAAGAGAGCAAGCTTTATTTCTATCCTTTTCTCTCTTTCTCTCTTTTTTTTTGCGCATCGCTTTTCCCCCATTGTCCTCCTTCTTTCCGACAAAATTTCTTCGCGAAGAAGCCGTGAAAAAAAGTAGAAGCAAAAAAGAGAAGGAGGAAGCCCTTTCGGTACGAACACCTATCTCTCCTTCGCTTTCTTTTATCTCCACGGAACGGAGCATAAATAAGGACTGCGTTTGTGCGCCGCTTGGGTACATAATGGAGTATTATGTGATGGAGATACGAAGAAGGCCCTCTACGTTGATGCAAGCACAGGGTGTGTGTACAAGATATTTACTACAAATACTCGTGTCGGCCCTATCGCGTCTCGGCGTAACGATAATACGTCCCTTTATACGGATAACAGTCTCGAAAAGAAGAGAGAAGGAAAGGAAAAAAAGAAAAAAAGAAAGGAAAAGAATAGGAAAGAAAATATCTAAAATTGATAAATTTTCATTGATCTTTTCAACTTAAGTAAATTACTCTCATTGATGTGAAAATTATTCGAGTGTACGATCATCATCATCCGTCGCGGTAGATCGGCACGATTAAAAGTACACTTTAATAAAGCTTAATCGTTAATTACATCATCCCTATAACCGGACGAACGAACTCTGCTAACTTAAGCATGCCTGATTCGTAGCCTGATTTAATCCCGATTAACGTGTTGCGATGAAATAAAAAAGAGAAAAGAGGGGAACAAAACGAAACAAAAATGTTAATATCATACATTTTAATCGTTGATTCCGCTAACTTTGCTTACAAACAACATCTGTTTCAGAGCTCTACACATGAAAGAACACCCGGACTACAAATATCGACCACGACGGAAACCGAAGAATTTAGTGAAGAAGGAAAATAAATTCGGTTTTTCAATATCGCCGTTGATGTCGCCCGGCGATACCCTCGGCAACATATCCCGTGGTCTTTTACCACCGTTGGCACCACCTTCGCATCATCATCCTCTCATAGGTCACGACGATCTCAAGATACCACGTTTCTTTCCGCCGTTTCCGTATCCACTCTATCCGATTCAACACAAATTGGGTGACGAATTGAACGGCGGTAAATTGGCTGCGGATTTGGCCTTCCAAGCGCTGTACGGTGGTAGCACGTTTTATTCGAGTCACCAGGCGGTATCCTGGCCAGGATTACCGGCAACGACGTGTCTCCAAGCTAATTGCGGTTGTCCTAGTCCACCGAAGGATCCCAAAAGGACGTATCTGCCGTCTAAGTTGGAGGAGAGACCCTTTCCCAGTCCGGGCAAACACGAGGAGGAAACTTTTCCGATCGAGCGTGATACTACCATCGAAGAATCTCGTTACAGAAAGCTAGAGGACGAAGGATTAACCTCGACGTTGGAGAGGCATCAGGAAGAAAGATCGAGGGATCGTTTCTCCTCATCCTCATCCTCATCGCCAACCGATCGGCCGGAAAGGGCGTCTAGTACGACATCGGCTACGACAACGAGTACGGTTACCAAAGTCGAAAGCGTATTCTCCGTACAAAATCTAACGTCGCCCAGCACGAATTTGACGTCCCATAGAAGTCACGTCATATGAAGACCGCTGCCGGTTCTCCCGGATCTAAACTTCCGGGGGAACCTTCTACCAACCGGTTGGCCGACGGCAACCGATTGGTGGAGAATACCACCGATGCTTTCGCCGATTCCACAAGCCAGTGTCGCTAATCTACCATCGGCCAACGTAAAGGACGACGATGTACACTTTCAGGAGGAACATCAGAGAAATTCCGTCGTCTCCAGAACGACCGGGAGGACTGGCTTGCACGTCGGTGCCGCGCAATGAGATATACTTGAGAATTATCATTAGGTGGACGAGTAAAGTGCATTTACTGGAACGTGATCGAAATGCTTTCAGACTTCGTTTACTTTTTCCATTTGAACGTGTTAATAGAATTCATGATAAATCTAAAGGCAGTGACATTACAAGTCAACTTCGTTTCTCCTACTACGCGTCGTTTATCTCGGCTCTGATAAAAAAAAGAAATAATCGACGATTCTCGCTGAAGAAAGTTTTATCCAAGCTTGGATGGCCGAAATTGATCAAGCCTCGTCGCGATACTTATGAACAATTGATAATATAACATCGAACGATGGTACGATGTATTCGATACGTATAAGTCGACGAAAGATCGAAAATTATTATATCAATTGAGACAATCCCAGCGTATAAAGGAAGAAGAAGAAGAAGAAGAAGAGGAGGAGGAGGAGGAGAGAAAAAAGAAAACAAAGAGAAAAAAAACGACGGCATTCCCCGGCCACCACCCCGCTCTCCCTCCCGACGCCCTCCTACCGATCGCCCGTTGCAAATTTCGTGAAAAACATTTCCTTCTTTCAAAGCCACGTAGCGAGTTAGATAGTCGAAATCGATAACACGGCGTTACGAAAATCCCACAAAGAGATACGGTACTCCCTTCTGGGAGATACTACGTGCACGTTGGAAATACTAGAAGAGTCCGATTTTGATGAGACAACCAACCCTCTCATACCACATATTACCTACATACATGCGAATCGGGCGTGTCTTTGCCAACCCACGAAAAACAGAAAGAGAAAGGGAGAAAGGACGTAGGAGGGGTTGTATGCGAGATCGAGAGAGAAAGGACGGAAGATGGAAAGGGTGAGAGAAAGAGAGAGAGAGAGAGAAAGGGAGAGAGGAAGGGGAGAAAGGGAGGTAGGGTAGGGGTAGGAGAAAAAAACCTCTTCCAGCGGAGGCAAATCTCTTCTTTGGGATGCGGCCATGCGAAATAAGCCAAACGTTTTGAATGCTAACGTAGATGCGAGAACGGACCCGACACGTATGTGCTGTACGCGTTCACGGCTATTTTGTTGCGGTGGCGTTTTCGCGACGACGAAACGCATCGATACAACCCGCGAAATTATTCAGCGAAAACGTATGTATATATGTATGTATGTATGTATGTATGTATGTACGTATGGATGTATGTACGTATGGATGTATGTACGTATGGATGTATGCATGCATGCATGTATGTATGTATGTATGTATGTATGTATGTATGTATGTATGTATGTATGTATGTATGTATGTATGTATGTACCTACGTAAACGTTTCCGCGTGCGCTTTACGGGAATATCGATCACGAGGAAGGTATTCGCGAATCACCCGTTGCGTATGTAATTACGTAAAATCGAATTTTCTTGTTGTTCGAAGCCAAACGGAGTACCCATCGTTGTCCCCGTCTAGCCATTGTGTATATTTTATAGATATTATTTTGTGACGATCGCGCATATGTAGAATTTCTGGTGCTTGCAAGAGAGAAGAAGAAAAAAAATAGAATTAAAAAGAAAAAGAAAAAAAGGAGAGAGAAAAGAAATACGTAGAACTTTCCGTAGCGGATTTCATTTTCTTAAATCTAAATTCTCTCTTGGACTACCAATGACGCGTCAGACGATCGGATTCTCTAATCGTATTAATTGAATTTAGAAAAGAATCAACGGCCATCGAAATAGTGCTGGCGCTAAATGGAACATTCAAAATGAATGAGAGTTCGTTCATCGAATTTTGTTGAATAGTAGTTATATTTACTTATCGTTTACTTCGTGAAAAAAAAAATAACAATTGTTACGAAATCGTGCAATCAAATTCTTTTGTATTTTAGTATTATATTATCGCCTGTTAAATAGTTCTTATTGAGTTAAGGGCCACGCGTTAATAAGTTCCGAAGGGACACCCTAACGAATTTCCATAATACATTAGAACGACTCTGAAAAGGTCGAAGACGCATTTTACTTAATGCGTTCCACAAAAGATGTAAAATAAGTATATTGTAAAACATATCTAATAAATAGAAACATATCTTTCGAGTACGTATGTAGCGCGTTCGTCTCTATGTAAAAGAAAAAAAAAAAAAAAGAAAAAAGAAAAAAGAAAAAAAGAAAAAAAAACAAAAAAGAAAAAACTCCAAAAAAAGGGAAGACGAAGCAAAAAAAAAAAAATATCTCTCATGTACGATCCGTCGAATTTTTTCCATTAACTTAAATCCAACTGCGTCGTATTACGCCGAGGTGACATATAAAATAATCACTGTTAATTCATGCTGTAACATAATGCAATTTGTAAATAAAATCACGAATTAATTACTCGCACGATCGAATCAATTCAAAAAGAACGTCCCAGAGTTGTGAAATATTCTCGGATAAGTCGAAGCGGGGGAGGGGCGGGGGGAGAAGAAAAAGAAGAAATAATAATAATAATAATAATAATAATAATAATAATAATAATAATAATCATGAAAGAATCAAAAACGAAGACGTTTTTAGAAAGTTTTACGACGTAAATTTTCATTCGTCGTTATCCTGACGAATAAATGGCGGTGCTAACATTCGTAGAGTACAAAAGAAAAAGAAAAAGAGAAAAAGAAAAAATAAAAAAAAATAAAAAAAAATAAAAAGAGAAGGAAAAAAAGGAAAAGAAAAAAAAAAAGAGAGCACCCTCGTCCTTCGAGTGTTCTTCGTTTTCAGCCTCGCACCACCGCCGTTCACCAGGTCGTGTTTTATTTCTGATAGCAACGCTTTCGTTTCTGCTCCGGTGTCGTCGACGCCACAAGGACATTATCGCCGGCACGAAGGACCCTTTCTTCCCCCATAAAGGCAATCACACTTTCTCCGCGCGGAGATAACAGCAGAATGGAAAAGCAAAGACGTTCTTGGCGCACACCCCTCCTCCCTCCTAACCTCCCCCCGCCTAGCTCCTCCTCCTCCTCCTCCTCGTCCGCCCCCGCCCCAACTTCGCCACGTTTTGCCACCCTACGCTAAATTTCGCGGCTTTTCCTTCTTCTATCGGGGAAAAGTGACTCTCTGGCTTCACGATAATAACCGTACAAAAGGAGGCACG
>OU964969.1:5188042-5293042 GCA_918808275.2 Dolichovespula sylvestris
CTAAATGCCATTCCATGAACGAGGTGTCGACCTCGAAAGACGACGGCGAAACGAACGCTTTTCGTCTTGCTATTTCAGAGGAACGTTGTTACGGTGGTTCCCGTGGTAAACATTCAATGTAGACATACAGGAGTAATTTTCAAATACGATCGTGTTACGGATAATTATATTCTCGGCCATCCTCAACTTTCCCGAATGTTTTAACGCGAATGAATCTAATTCGATTTATCGACTAACAAAATATAGTATATTCTTTGGGAGACGTTACATTGCAACGCGATAGATAGAAAATATTATAGCAACAAGGGTACCCCACCCGAGACCTTTCCCTTTATCTCGATATTTTTCATCGACTCGAACGATAACTCCATCGGCTCGACTGACCCCTCTCCCGTTGCTGGTGTACGGTCCACAACGAAAACTAGTAAAATACTAGCCGAGCAACATTTCACGAACGAACCGCAACGTGACCGCCGCGAACGATAGGATCGTCGCATTTCCCGTGGACGCTCATATATAAGGTAAACTTATGTCAAACGTAAATTCCCCTTGGACTATCTTATCGCTGGTACGGTTTGCATGCCGTGCCGATAGAGACCATGGCCAGACATTATGCGAAATTGAAAAACCGAAAGAGCCAACGCCACGTTTCCCGATCGATGAACTTCCGGTCAGTAGGATCGACGATCTTAAAGACCGGAAGATCTATCTCGATGGCACGTCATCGTACTAAGTTCACTGGAGAAATCTCATAAAGATCCTCAATGTTTCTTTTTAACCCACTTTAGTCGCACGACTCTTATAAAAATTCAATCCTTTCGTTTACAAGAAAAAAAAAAAAAGAAAAAATAAAAAGAAAACATTTTAATATGTTAATTCTATTTCGCTCATTGGAAATCTCACGAGGAGAAAGCTTATCTTTCCCCTTGAGCTATCTCGAAAGGAAGATTCTCGACCTTTTAAAGAAATAAGTTCAAAGAATCGTGGCAAAGGGGAGGAAGGACCATTCCGAGGACACTTCATCACGATTTAACGTCATAAAAGTCGAATAAGGCCCGGTCCTCGTAATGCCCCGACACCTTCTCGCAAGGATTGGAAACAAAATGTCGTAAAATATCAAAACGGTGCGACGCCGGTAACATCGACTCCTCCCCCCTCCCCCCGCCGCCACCCCCCCCCCCCCTTTCCCCTCTTTTTCCTTCCATTTTTTTTTCGTACCCACCCCGAACTCGATGACTCGAAGTACCACCTAGGACGTATATAAAATCGAGTATGGTAGAAGGGCGAGGGGAGTGGGGCAGGGGGGAGGGAAGGAGGAGTAGGCGAGACGGTAAATATAAATAAAAATGGAAAGCCGGCCATAATGGCCGGTAGAAAAGCATGACGCATACCCCAATCCATGGCTGTTTCAAATTGATATTTCGAAAGTGCTACCATGATCGTCGCACGTTCGAAAGTATCGCTTGATAGTCCTTTTCTCTCTCTCTCTCTCTCTCTATCTATCTATCTATCTATCTTTCATATCTATCTATCTCTCTTTCTCTCTCTCTCTCTTTCTTTCTTTCTTTCTTTCTTTCTTATCATCCGCTTTCCCCGTTTTCTTTTCACATTTCTTCTCTCTTCTCTCTCTCTCTCTCTCTCTCTCTCTCTCTCTCTCTCTCTCTCTCACTCTCTCACACACACACACATACACACACACTTTTTCTCTCTCTTTCTCTCGATGTCATCGCGATTCGTGCGTCAAAACTGATTTTATTTCCTCTCACCGATTCTCAGCAGCAATCCCGACTTATCGCTCAACCGGATGGGCAATTTCTTTACCGCAGCTGGAAAAATCGAACCACTGTTCTTGAAGAGAGAAGAAAGAGAAAAAAGACAGAAAAGAAAATAAAAATGGCGGTAAAAGGGATCTCTCGATATACTATTTACTAAACTTGCAAAATCAATTTTAGAAAATTCGATACCCGTAAGGTACAGTTATATGCAGTTACATTCGTGAAATTTCACGATTATCGTATCGCCAAACGAGTAGTATCTATCTCTATCTGCTCCAGGTATATAATATTTTATATATATGTATCGACGATCAAGAGATATTTACAAACACGCAATGTCGTTACGGTTTTACCTACGATATATAATTTTCTTTAACTGGAACTATAAAAGTGAAAACGACGTGGACGGAGGTTCGTCGCTATCGTTGGAAAATTTTTCAATCATTTCTTATTCGCGCAATTATATTTTAATAGAATTAGGTTATTGATATAAAAAAGTATTTATATAGAAATTATTTCTCAGTGGGAGACGTATCTCGATGTAGGTTCAGAAAAATCCATGCACCGATGAGCATGCAACCGAGTCAAAATATAACGCAACGCTCTTTTTCTTTCCTCCATTTTTTTCCCATCTATCTCTTACGTTTTCTTTCTCTCTTTCTCTCTCTCTCTCTCTCTCTCTCCCTCTCTTTCTCCTCTTTCTATTTCCAGAGCCAACAAAGGAAGGATTTGTCGCGAGACGAGATTTCACGGCTACCGACGACAAAACCTTACCTCCCCATCCCTTACCGCACACGTATTCGTATACTTTGCGAAGCTTTTAGGCTGTTACAAATGCATACTCATATATGGTTCTTCTCCGTTCAAATTACGAGCAAGTGATTTCTTCGAGGAAGGTAAGCGTATATTTTTTTATTATTTATTTATTTATTTATTTATTTATTTATTTCTTTCTTTCTTTATTTATTTATTTGTTTCTTATTATTATCCATTCTAAATAAAAAAAAAAAAAAACAAATTATGAACCGATGTAAATTCTTATTTCGAAACTTTTCAATATATCGGACAATTAAAAAATAATGTCCAGTGATATTATTATAACGAAAATGTAGATCAAGATAATAAACGAGGATAAGACACACTGGAAGAATAATGAGAACAACGACAACAACGTTGAACGAGAAGAACCATTAGGAAGTGGAGTAGAAGGAGGAATGGTGGCTATGGTTAAGATGATTCGCGTCAATTAATCTCCCTGTAAACGAGAGCATTTTCATTTTCGCTGATGCCCTACTCCTCGACCTCGGAGAATAATAATCCATCTTAAATAACCCGTAGGCTGAACTCCGCAGTGGCTTCCTGGGCTGCTGAGCTACCGAGGTACCTCCTCTCTCTCTCCTCTCTCTCTCTCTCTCTCTCTCTCTCTCTCTCACTCACTCTCTGCAAGTACGGCAACTTAGCGAAGGCTAAAGTAATCTCGACGGAAGATTCAATTACTGGCCGTGAGTGCAGCTCGAGATTTAAAAACAGAAATTATGCCCATCGTCAGTCGCATTAGCCAGCGTTCGTTCGTTTAGTACGTCCTCCTATAGCCGTCGTCTTCAAATTTCACAACTACGATAAAGAGGAAGGTAAATGGAATCTTGAAAAAATAAAAAAATAAAAGATCGAAAGATGTTCTATGTCTCTCTCTCTCTCTCTCTCTCTCTCTCTCTTTCTCTCTCTCTCGCTCGAGCGATTGAAAATATTAATTGTCGGCGAAACTTGAAAATGATACTTTTCACGTGACCAGGGAAGAATGACAATGAGATCTTATAAAATATTGAAAATAATTGTGCCTTTTCAAAAGTTAAAAGAAAGACATACTTTTGTCTGATAAATTTCGTTTCTCTTTTTTTGATTATTTTATTTTTTTGTTTATTTCTTTTTTTTTTTTTTTTTTTTTTTTAATTTGACATTACGTCATATGATTCAATCTGTACAGATATCAGTTTGACTATTTCAAGGATAGCAATTCAGATGTGATGGGAATATGAATAGAGTGTCTTTTCGATGACCACAACCAAGTGAAATTGTTCCTCGATAGATAGAAACGCGTGAGAGTCGGCAGACAAGGAAATGAAACGAACTGCAAGGGCCGCAAAATCGGCAACGGGGAAATGTCCGTGCCTTTGAAGATGGGAACGATAAACCTTTGAAGAGCTTATCCGCACGTCTGCCTTCGAATGGTATTCGCGAGTCGGACCACATCCGAGAGAACGAGCCGTATGAACGAATGAGACGAGCTTCTTTGCTTATGAAAATACGTTGCATTGATGTAATCCTAACAATCTCGCAAAATCCACTTTGATCCTCGTACTTCGTTATTCTTGGTTTTAATTGGACAGACGATCGGGCAATATGATTATACCATACCTTACATATATTAATTTGTAAATTTGTTGTCGAACATGGACATTTAGATCCATCGAATAAAAATTATTTCACACGATAGATAAGGATATTATCAAAGAGGATTAAACGAAAGTTTCAAACGAGGAAAATCGCAAAAATGAAGATAATTTTCTCTTAATGCCGAGAGTGACCGTCAATGTGTCCGCTTATCCCATCTATCTATCTATCTTTCTTTCTCCCCCCCCCCTCTCTCTCTCTGAGGAGAGATCGGTAGACGACAGAGAATGGTGCCTAAACCGAGATAGGATAGGAGCGAAGCGTGAAGAGGCCGTTATTGTGAGCGCTGACGCGCGTCATTTGATCGAGCACACTGTCGAGAGTAAGGGAGAGAGAGAGAGAGAGAGAGAGAGAGAGAGAGAGAGAGAGAGAGAGAGGGTAAGTTTGTGTGTGCACCATTTCCCAGCGTGTCCCCTCTGACCCGCGGCTCGAGCTCGCAAACGCTCTGGCAAGTGCTCGCGAGAGCGCTTCGAAGGGGTGGCCAAGTTGCGCAACCCTAGCCCGCAACGACAACGACGACAACGACAACGACAACGACAACGACAACGACAACGACAACGACAACGACGACGACGACGACGACTCGCTAGGGTAGAATTTACCCCGCAGGCCGGCCAACCTAATGGAAACAAGAAATTGCGGCAAACAGCGTTACCCACGCTTCGACGCCCCGTAAATATTGCGGGAGGGACCATCACCAAGTCCTCTCCCTCCCCTTTCCCCTCTCTCCCTTATTTTCTCAAAAGGGATAACTATCAAAACGAGATCAACGTCCATTCGATCGACCAATCTACACAACTTTTTATTCCACATCTTACTCTATGATCGCGCGCACGTACACACACAAACACACACACACACACACACACACACACACACACACACATTGTGTATCTACGAATAAGTATTTGAAATGGTTTATCCTTCTTTTTTCTTCTTCTTCTTCTTCTTCTTCTTCTTCTTCTTCTAATAGTTCTAAGCGAATAGTAATTGAATTCATAATATCGATATAATTGTTTGAACGAGGCATAAGTTTGTTTGGAATAAACAACATTGCTTTACGGTACGGTTCTCTAAGTTTTTCCTTTTTTTTTCTTTTGGTTTTTCTTCTTCCTCTTCTTCCTCTTCTTCTTCTTCTTCTTCTTCTTCTTCTTCTTCTTCCTCGAAGAAAAGTCTGACGAAGCCACGGCAAACGCGAGAGTAACGGGAAGCCCGTAAATAGGAGAGAGCAAACAAACTTCAGGATGCTCGATTATTCTCCGAAGAATTAGGACGGCATTCAGTTGGGTGAAAATCATGGGCGCATTGTCGCGATTCCTTCGAATGCACGGGCCAATTGCCTCTTTTCCTCTCTTCTTCTCTTCTTCTTCTTCTTCTCTCATCCTCACACACTCTCTCTCTCTCTCTCTCTCTCTCCCTCTCTCTCTCTCTCTCTCTCTGTCTCTCTCTGTCTCTCTCTTTTCTATCGTCCGCGCGTTTTGTCGACGCGTCTCGTTGAAGCCGAGCAAAAAGTCGGCATTTTGCCGTGCGACCGAATGAGAGTCAAGTTTTCGAATGTCGCGTAATGAGATTAGCTCCACGAGAAACGGTAATCAGGAATAAAAATGCGTCAACCGGCGGCATTTACGCTAACTAATCTCCTTCAGGAGCTTGCCTCTAACAGAGTTAGCCAAGGCGCCTGCCTTTTCCGACGCCTGGCCGGCTTGTTAGTCGGATAATTGGCCATTTTTATGCTAAGTAGTCGCTCGGCTGTTACGGCCGCGTTTTAGTTTCTCTTTATCTCAAGGTTTGCATTTGGAAATGCACGTTTTCGAGGTAAGAAAACGAAATAGACATAGAAGGAAAGAGAGAGAGAGAGAGAGAGAGAGAGAGAGAGAGAGAGAGATTCTTTCCTTCAGTGATATCGTTTTGTCCACAAAACGATCGTCCCTATCGGCTTTCTATTTCGCTTATCTTTTCGTTTGTTTAACGTAGAAAATAAAGAATCAAATTAAATATAAATTTCCCGTGTTAAGTAAATATCTGTTTTCAGGATAATAATTTTTTTTTAACTTTTAAAGTACTCTCTCTCTCTCTCTCTCTCTCTCTCTTTCTCTTTCATTCTCTCTTACAAGATATCTTAAAAAGAAAAGATAATCGATCGGCATTGACGTAGATATATTCATTATTTCATTATCCGTCGTATTCGCCGGCTCGTTGACCGTACAACTTTCGTTGAATTTTCACAGACAGATAACTCGAATGATGACGACGCCGGCAATGGAATTACGTTAGTTTATTGGATCGACCCTCGCATCGTAGCGTCGTTCGGTAAAGAAAGAAAAAGGAGAGGAGAAACAAGGCGGGACTTATAACGTGAGAGGGTAAAAAGAGAAGGAGAAAGAAAAATGGAGAGAGAGAGAGAGAGAGAGAGAGAGAGAGAGAGAGAGAGCGAGGTGGGGAGTAAGAGAAACAAGGAAGCTCGAAAATCCATCTAGTGATTTCACAGGCAATTATGTCGAAGCGTCCCGGTGCGGCTGAGTTACTCTTATTTAACGCCAATGTGAGCCGAAAGCACGCCTCGTCGAGCTTGCACCGCGATCCCGTTTGCGCAAAATTGTCAATGATAGAATGGCAGATTGAAACGTCACATTGAACGTCTCGCAGCACGGCTTTCCTTTCTCTCCTCCCTTCATACACCCACCACCCATCGAACGAACGCGCAAAACTTCGACGCTACCGATTCATCGATCTGTCCACACGTCGTTTCGTCTCGCCGCGATCCTGTCGGCGAGCACCGTGCGAAAATTCGCGAGCGAATTTACCGCCCCGTCCGTGTGAAAAATTAGAAATTCTCGCGAACGCGGCATTTAAAATGTCTCAGGAAAATCGATCCGAATGCGTTCTATATTTTTACTCGTACAGACGACGAAGAAGTTCTCGGTTTTTGGTCGTGGATATAATTTAAAAAACATTGCCACGAATCCCTAGGGAAAAGTATGTAGGATATTATTTCTATTATCATATTCGCTTAACTCGAACGTAACAACGTATTTATCCTAATCCGATTCTTTATTATTAATTTTTATCGGACGGTAACGTTTTCGTATTACATCTAACATATAACCGGCCAATGTCATAATAGTAAAAGTATTTATTTTTTCGAAATTAAAATGTTTCGCGCGAAAGATAGATAGATAAATAGATAGAGATAGAGAGAAAGAGAGAGAGAGAAGAGTACCTAAATACCTGTACCGTCCAAATAATTCTCTGTTATATAAAATATTTAACTAAAGGAACAATCAGACTTTGAAGATAGAACTTCGACGATAAGTTAAGCCTTGGCCTATCTAAAAGAAATAGAAAAGTGTCGATAAAAACGTTACGGGAGAAAAATCATAGGATGGCCGATAGCCGTCCGCAAATACGAAGAAGGGGTATAGGACGTAAAGGTCCGAAAGTTTCCGTGATAAATTGCATTCGGAGAGAGTAGTCTCATCCACCACCGCCCCCGCTCGTAACCCTCCACAAAAGTATCGACGATTCCTCTTCGCGCTGGTTGAATCGAATGAAAAGAAAGCAGCGGTAAGAGAACGATAACTCGATTACCGGAGACCTAGATAAATACGCGAACGAACGCGAGCACAAACTGCGTTTTAACGTTCCATACTTTTTCCCTCTAGTAGTAGTTCGGGGAGAAATATTGGAAAAGTGCATTACGCATTTACGCGAATGTATTCCTTCCGTTATTCTCCTTTTTATTCTTACCTTCTCATTGTCATACTCCGTTTCTAACAATTGATTCTCCTATTTGAAAGGAGACAATGGATCGAAAGGAAGAAGGAAAAATAATGGGATAAAGAGAAATCCAATAATTTCGTTCAAACGTTTTCTCCCGATCCATATATATATATATATATCCTCTGGTTATTTCAATAATTATAACGATATTTACAAATTGAAATCAAACGTAAATATATGAGAGATTAAGAGAATAATGACAGTAGTACTAGTAGTAATAATAGTAGTAGTAATAGTAATAGATAATAATAAAAATATAATTCAATCGACTATTTATCAAGATTGATATGCTCGTGTAGTTATATTTCATGACCCGATTTATCCTTCTTTTAGACAGAACAAACAACACGCCTCGTGCGGGCGTTCTAATCCTGAAAGCTTGTAGGCTCGTAAGGATGAGATTGGAGTTACGGTGGAAAGCTCCGAGCGATATCGTCTACGCGTTACTTAGCCGCTTTACTCGTCTCGGCCAAGAGTAGAGTTAGATCTATAAGAGAGAGAGAGAGAGAGATAGAGAGAGAGAGAGAGATAAATAGATAGATATAGAGAGAGAGGGAGAGAGAGAGAGAGAGAGAGAGAGAGAGAGAAGGTGGCAAGAGCCGAAAGCCAGAGGCGGATGTCGCGCCGGGCTAAAGTTAAATTAAATCACGGGCGAAGGCAGCTAATATTGTAGTTTATCTGGCGGGACATTAGCGTCGGTGAAATATGCGCCTCTCCTTCGCCCGAACTTAAAATCAAGATTCCCCGAAGTTCAAGCGCGCGACTAGGCTCGCGCCGCTAACTCGTCCACCCTCTCTCTCTCTCTCTCTCTCTCTCTCTCTCTCTCTCTCTCTCTCTCTCGTGCGCGCGAGCGTCTTTTCCGTGTTTCCTGCTAAGTCGCGCGTGAAAATACTAATTATTATACTGATTATTAATACGAAAAGTTGCCGAGCCGCTATACTCAAGCCCCTTTCGCGTTACTACTACCTGCCGTTTAACGTACTCTTCCAGAGAGGGTGAGCAAGATGACGTGGAAGGAGGAAAAGGGAAGAAGAGGAGCTCTACTCGCCTTCGCGAGAAACGCAGCCAACCGGATTATGCTTATATGTATACTCGGTTAATACGAGGAAAAGACGAGCCCTGTGTATACCTACCGAACGACTAAAAGTTGTCGACCGTTTGTCGGAAATAATTCGTATATTTCTAACATAACGAAATTTCAAACAGGAAACATCAAGATCTCTCGGATTTTCTCTTTATCTCCATTATTCGTTGATAAATATATGAGATAATTGTGTCAGATATATATATATACGGACATGTGAACTGTTCGTTCTAAACATTAACTTGTTTTTATTATTGATACACGTTCTTGACTATAAAGTATAAACGAGTTTACCTTGTATCACGCTAAGGTCGCCCTTTGATCCTTCAACATGTCCTCGACGAAAGTGTCGCCCTTCGAGAATCTCGTATAACTACGATTAGAAATGAATTAATATCGGGGAAAACGTTGAATCGTCTATATTAATAACTTACATCCTTGTATATTTCTCCATTTCCGTGGAAGATAGAGACGGTTGAATTGATTTTAAAGACTCGACGAGATGTCTTTGAGTTACTTTGATTTCCGTAGGTTGAAGTTTCTCTTCCTGTTAGTATAAAAAGAATCATCATAGAAATTGAGAGAATAATAAATCAATTTTCGAGAAGAAGACAACCTCGAGTATATTAGATTTAATCCGAATCTTGTATATTATATATGCCTGTTTCGTTGATTTCTAAATTATACACGTAGACGCACGATAACATATGTCTCCACCTATACGCATTATAAAGCTTATCGGTGTGCAAGGCTACTCACAAATCGCGACGCGTTTAGGAAACTCGCTTGCTAATTAGACGTACAGTTTGGATAACCGGTGTTCTTCCGGTAGGTAAGTACCGTCGTAACTTTGTTTTCGACGAAGGAAGTTAATTAATAATTTCCTATCAGGCGGAACGCCTCTACGTTGTCCCACGCAAACGTCTTCCAAAACGTCGCATATTCCTTCGCTTTATTTCAATTCATTCATTCATTCATTCATTCATTCATTCATTCATTCATTCATTCCGATTATTTTGTCGCGTTATATTTACAATCTCTACGTAACTGTAGTTTATATCTATATTTTTAATTCGAAAATGTTACATCTGTAAAAAAAAAAAAAGGAAGAAATTATATTTCTATCGATCGACAAGACAGACATTTTATCGATCATTATTCTCAATGAATTCGTCCGAACAACCTATCGATAATCGAAGCCAATGCGTCATTGTTGGAAAATACGTTCAACGTTAACGAACGATCCCGATAAACCCTGCAAACGATTTGACTGCTTTTCAATCCTGCAGAGACGACAGGGTAGTGCATGGGTGTTCTAAGTCGTGTATCATTATAACGCATAAGATAATAAACCCCTCGACGTTCAGCGAGGCGTAGGCCAAGATGAAGTGAAGCGAGATCGAGGGATGGTACCGTACTCTCTCGGCCTGTGCTAATAAACCTTGCTCTCTACGTTTCACCTCAGTTATAACACACTACCTCTCTACCAAGCACGACGATGGCGGCACTGATGTTAGTGATAGTGCGATATATAGTAGGTGTGTCCTTCGTTTATATCTTATACGTATATTCGTCTATGTAAGATACAGACCTAACGATATTATCGTCATTACGCACTATCTTACTTCGGAAGTTCCCTACAAATGATTCTCAGTGAAACTCCCTTCATTCATACAGAAAATGCTTTTCATTATTTGCGAAACGGCTCGAGAGGGATATCGTTAGCGAAGTGTCCTGCTTTTGACAGGACACAAAGGTTTCAATTAAATCTTATATCATCCGCTTGTAAATTAAAAATAAAGCACCGTGTATTCTGCCAAAGGAAAGAATGAAAAAAGAGAAAAAAAAAAGAGAATTAACAATTACTACAACCAAGATATTTGTATTATTTACCGGTATGATCCGCACGGCGTCTTCGTAGGCAGCCAATTTAGCTTGGGTAATTATCGCATTCATATCGGCGCCGGTTAATCCGAGAGAAGTGGATGCAATTTCTTTCAAATCCAAGTCCATTGTGTTTATTTTCTGGGATTTACAGATAACATGCAGTATCTCTTCTCTCTCCGACTAATAAAATAAACGTAAAAATTGATTTTGAAACAATGTTGGAATATGTATCATTGATCGATAATGATAAAATATCGCACCTCATTTGGCAATGGACAATATAAAGATTTATCCAAACGACCGGGTCTTAAAAGAGCTGGATCTAATAAATCTGGTCTAGACGTTGCAGCCACTACAGCAACCCCTTCTCTATCTTCTATACCATCAAGCTGGGTCAACAATTGATTCACCACTCTATCCGTTACACCTGTACTATCATGCCCACGTCTGCAGAAAATGTTAAACATCAATATAGTACTTGGAATGAATCATTGAATTTCGAATAATCTACCTTGGAGCAAGACTGTCGAATTCATCGAAGAAAAGAACACATGGTTTCGCGCGATGGGCCCTAAAAATGTATAATTTTTTGTATTACACATAATGGCTGATTAATTAGCTTTATTTTGATATTTTCATCGTATAACAACATACCTTTCAAAGATGTTTCTTACTGATTCTTCGCTCACACCAATGTACTTGGATAACAATTCAGGACCCTAATCGAAATGAATGACGACATATAATATTCATTTTAATATAATCTCATAATAAATATTTCCGTACCTTCACACTAATTAAATTCACGCCACATTCACTAGCTATCGCTTTGCCTAACAGAGTTTTCCCTGTACCAGGCATACCATACAACAAAACTCCACTTTGAAGCTTGATCGGGGCATTTTTAAATATTTCCGGATACTTCAATGGCCAATGCAAAATTTCTGTCAAGGATTCTTTAATTTTAACTAATCCTCCGATATCTGACCATGTGTGATCAGATCCTTTATATAATTGTACACCTTGCAGAGACAACGGTTTATAATTATTCAGAACGGTCGAAATATCGTCCTCTGTTATAACGATCGGCGGTTTTATATCTCCCTTTACTGATTAGAAACGATTAAATTAATTGCCATTCATTAGAACGTCTTTTTTAACGCAACCCACATAAACGTTCGAGACTTATTACCAAAACGTTTCCAAGCGGCAAACGTTGCCTTATCCGCCACATCAACGAGATCTTGTACCATCCATCCCTCCGTCTTGTTACCATAGTAATCCCAATTCACGTTGCCAGGCACGTACAACTTGTCCTCGAGCATTAATTGCAAAATATCGATTCTATCCGCCTGAGGTGAGACAAATTAACGAACGTATACTCTAGATCGATGACACGAATTTTCACAGACAAATGATTTTAATAATTTTTTAAATGTCAATGAAACGGATAATTGATTTACCTTCTCGAGGTTCGGTATTGATAGAACCGATCTGAAAAAGTTCGATCCTTTGGATGGTCTCATTTTTTTACCAATTTTGTTCATGCCAACGGACGTAGCTACGATCGATACGTAATGCGATTCTTGACATTGCATTACGGTATTGATGATCATATCAGTAATCCTAATACATTTCCATAAAAGCATAGTACAAAATTTTGTAAAAATACAATTAAGCTTTGATGCCTAGCATAATAGAATTTCGACATAAAATACCTAGCCGCGTTAACGGAGTCAGGAGTATTTTCTTCGTTATTTGATGATACCGTAGTGATACTATCGATATCCTCCAAAAATAATATAGACGGTTGATGATAAATACACTGAGACATCGCGGCACATACGATCTTTTGTAACATTTCTACTTTTTTTCCTACATGCGAAAATAAAAATCTATAATTAAATCTATGTTCAAAAACACATTACCAACATCGAAATAAGTAAATTATTTGTAGTAATATAATACCCTTCAACGATATGCAATCGATCACATGAGTATATACAAAATATGGCGATTTTTGCAATCTTTTTATCAATATCTTGCATAACGTTGACTTTCCTGAACCGATCTCACCGCAAATTAAAATATTTTCTCTATCGTACTCGAGATTCGTTGGTGAATTTAATCGTAAACTGAGATCAAGGGTTATTTGGCACTCCGAAAGAATATTTTCTAAATATCTGTAATATATGATATACCATCGTTAGACAGATATAAGCAGATACAAAAAGTACGTAATTTACATACCTCGTAGAAATTTTCTCATGAAAGGTATCCTCTATATCATTTTCCAACATTAATAAATCATCTAAATCTAATTTCGATTTAAGATGTATCGTAATAGTTTTTAATAATGTTTCGTCGAGAAAAGAATGAGTACACTTTTCCGGTAAAAATTTAACGATACATCTATTACCGTTATCGAGCATAATGGGAGCGCACGAATTTAATAAGATTTTCTCGTGAATGGAATAGCTCGCAAGAAAATCTTTGATACTTTGCAAGGACGTCGTTTGAAACGTAGGAAAAATTTCTATTGTCAATGGAATTAAATTTTGCTCAACGTCGATCGCAGTTAACACGACCTTTCCGCCCATTCTTAAACGCAATCCAATTTTTACGCTCTTAGAAATATAAATATTACTGTGAACAAAATCGAGCTTGAAATGAATTTTATCTATACTATCTGAACATCGATCCAATATGTCCTCCAATACGAAGAGTTTCACCGTTAATTCGAAAGATAAACTCGGAATTGGCGATTCTATATTTTTCAAAAAATTTGTACTTTGTGTATTGACGTTTACTTGTTCTTCCGGTACTTTCTTCATTTTAAAAATTATACCACCATTCGCGTATTGCACGTCTTTTGGTAAGTGACGACGCGGTACAAAAACGTTATAAGGGGATCTCAAAATAATGTCGAAAGGATTGGACCCATCGAACGAGCCAAATTCCGGAAGGAAGTGAACTCGATAGACGGCAGATTGATTCCGTCGTTGTCGATAATTTTGTAATAATGCGTAATTTTTGTCGACTCCATTATTATTGCGAATTTGCGAAAAAGTTGGTATAATTTTGTTTAAAGTATCACGAAAATTGAATCCACTGACATTAGTGAATTCATTAGATTCTATTTGTTCCTTTACAGTATTTTTAATCGCATTGGTCACGTGAAGTTCCGTAAATTGTTCCAATTTTCCATAGGGAAAATTTGGTTCGAGCATTTCTGTAATCGATTTCAAATACAAGATCAAAAGAACACGATAGGGTTTAATTAATTATAATAAATCTAAAAATAACTTGCCTGTAGTTAGAACTATAGTTGAAAATTGCGAGATCCAAATTACTATAGGCTGATCATTCGCTACTATTTGAATTTTATTTAACAAAGTCGATTGAATTCTATCGACTTGAAGTTCCTGTAATAGGAATATAGAAAAACGTTCACATTCTACGATCGTTTAATAAGTAACATTAATTATATAATTAGTAACAATCATCGTTAAACTTTACCAATATCTCACGATCTTCATTCGTTTGAGGAACGACCGTTACACTTGTCAAGGATGGAGCATATTTTACGCAATGTACAAATACCTCATCACCGTCCTCTATATTCAAAGCTTTCGCAAAGGGTCCAGCGAGGCATAACGTTCCGTCGGTAATTTGTTTCGGACTACATGATAAAAAATAAGTCGCGTCTTTGTGTAACAGCGCAATTACGTTATTCTGCGATAAATAATACAAATAATTATAATAAATTAAAGAAAAAAACCAACAAACAAAAATTATTCTTAAATATATCTAATTAATTTGAAACAAGAAATAATATTATCGACGTCGCACAGTCGATAAGAACAGAAATGTAGAAACCTACAGTCTTGCCATCTACCGATAGCAACGTGAAAGATGATGAACTGTAATTTCAATCGGTTATAATTTTCAGAATTTGTACCTCTCTACTTATGCCACTTGATATAGCCGTCTGTATGGTTGTGCATGATTTAGCATGATGAAAAAAAAAAAGAAAAAACGAACAAAAAAGATAAAAAACACTAACCTTCGTTCCTTGCCTACGTAGCCAAATATCCGAGACATAGGCGAAACAGTTATCGACTTTAATATAACGTACTAAGAATCGTTCTTGCATTTTGTCGATGCTCGATACGTGTTACAAAGCAGCGTTTGGAGGCGCATAACAAAATGCGCGAGGATACAACAGCAGCGTCGAAAAAACAACTAACAATTACGAGCTCTTTTCCTCTCCCTCGCACTTTGGCGTTCTATGCACCAAAGAAAAATTAATTCACGTATGTACGCATATACATAATAAAGTTTTATTACAAATTTTCGATAATGATGACTTTTAGGTTAAGAAACTTAACGAATAAACACTACGTCCTATATATGTATGTATAAATCGTTTCTTAACGCGATCGGTAATTTTTGTGACGTACAACTAAATCTAAGATCAAAGGTGAATAAAAAGAAAAAATTAGATTGTAACGAAGAGTTTATATGTAAAAACGACGCGTTATCGAATCTTTTTATTCATTTACTTATATCGCGAACGTGCGTTCTGAATGCATCGAGTCATTTTAAATAGAGTGCATAAAGAAATGTATATGGAACGACGATGTATCCGTATTCTTAATCATTTTCAATAGAATTTCGAATTTATGATTGGTATCGACTGCTTTTCTTTTTTTCTTGTTTTTTTTTTGTCCATTCGTTGTACTTTCTCCTAACAATGTCACCAACTTTGAAACGCTATAGATATGAACGTCAGATAAGAGAGAAAACTTATACTACTAAAAAATGTTACGTCGAAGCGTGAACTTTAAATATGTACAATGTGTGAACAAAATATTAATAACACCTGTCAACAATTATTTTTTCTAATCTTTGACTTTATAAAGTGTTTTTTCGATGTCAGATTCACACTTGCCTTCAGGATGTTCAATTAGGCTCTCAATAAAAAAGAAATAACAAATGTAGGAATTGGTAGGAACGATGTGTTTAATTCAAATACTCTCTTGGATGTTTTACAGAACTATAACACTTACTAATTATACATAATTGTATAATTGTATAACTTACTAATATCCTTTCTTTTATCCTTATTAAGAAAAAAAGTTATAATTATCAATTATGAAAACTATATTCGCGCGATTTATAAAATTCAAAGAAAGCGATAAACTAAAAGAAAAATGATCGTAGATAATGCAAAGAAATAGAAAGAAAAAGAAAAGTTTGTTTAATTCGAAGAAATCAAGAACTCGCTTTTCTCTGATAGATGGCACGTCGAGCGGGAAACTCGCATTTTGATTGGCCTTCTGAAATATAGAGTGA
Source organism: Dolichovespula sylvestris (assembly GCA_918808275.2). Classification (NCBI taxonomy): domain Eukaryota; kingdom Metazoa; phylum Arthropoda; class Insecta; order Hymenoptera; family Vespidae; genus Dolichovespula; species Dolichovespula sylvestris. Next base: position 5,204,378 of record OU964969.1, read on the forward strand.
CCAATCCTAACATATGCTTGTACTAACCGTGACATTTTGAACAGTTTTGAAGCAGCGTCAACTTCAGTTACTCGATAGAGACGAATGGGTCGTGTAGTAACGTTCTGGTCGAATAGAAAATTTATAAATGTGAAAGTTCATCCATTTTTAAGCATTATATATATTCACAAATAATTGTTTTTTGAGGTAATTTTTTCCTATGTACTTTTAACCTCAACATTACCTTTCAACGAAAATAACTATATTCATTTATACTTTAATCGTCGAATGTTTTCTGTGTACGAAATGGTGGCTTCTGTGATTGTTTCTAAAAGATCCAATGTTCTTTACTTTATGTTATACTTTGCTGATAAAATACTCGAATAAAATGTATTCTCAATGATTTATAAATTTAATAGAATATTAATATCCTTCGATCTATCGTGAAATATAATTGTTTCTTTTATTCCCGCGTTTTCCGACCGTTCATTTTTGTACTAGCGAAGTTTATTTCTAGCTTTGAAAAAATTAAATTGTACGATCAATTTATCACAAAAACTAATGCAATCTTTTAGTACATCGAAAAAAGGAATCATTTAACTTCTATTATTTATTGGTAACAAAATCTGATTTAAAGAAATAATATAAAATACGTTGCATGTAAGGCTAACTATTCGTTCCATAGACGCACTATTTTCTTTGCTTGTGAGATGAACATTTCCGAAGAAAAAAAAACGTGTAATTATTAGATACAAAACCCGAAATTATAATCGACAATATTTTTTGTGTGATAATTCATTACTAATATTTATATATGAAATCTACAAATTATTTTTCAGATTTGCTGCAAATTTACAAGTATTTGAAAGAACGTGTGTGTGTATGTGTGTGTGAGTGCGCGCGCGCGTGTTTTTACTAATGCATATCTTTATACTACCTGTTTTTTTTTCTTTTTATTTTTTTTAGAAATTAATAAACATATTTTTAGTTAAATTGTATTAAGAAAAATGGTACCACCCAAATTATCAATTGGACAAGCCAAATCAAATGGTACTACTATACCGTTAAGAAAAGGAATTTCTACACGAAGTCAGAATATACTTATCAATAATACATTGCTCAAACAACCAATTTTAAACAAAGATCTTCGTAGTAAAAGAAAAGCAGACGCATCACCATTGAAAGATAAAACTGTTAAAAGATCTGCTTTGGGAAATATTACAAATGTAAGTGTTTTATATTTAACAGAAATCTTTTTAAAGTGCAAATTATTTAATTATTCTTTTCTTTCTTTTTTTTTTTTAGGCTATTGGAAAACCATTTGGAACTCAACAACAAGAACCAAAGAAAGTAGTTAAGAAGATTGCTACAAAAACCAAAACACTTCTTCAAATTAATTCAAATAAGGTAACAGAAAAAATAGTTACAAAACCAGATGTTGTAGTACCAAAGCTAAAGCCAATACAACGTGTCAAAGCAATTAAGCAAGAAGAAGAAAAGTTGAAAACTAACAATACTGAAACTATTAGACGTAGCTTAGATTCAGAAAAATCTGGAGATAGTTCGTTGTATGTCAGTGCATTGGAAGATGTATCTGATAGTAGTATAAAAAAATCTGAGAGAGAAAATAACAAGGTAAGGGTCTCTTAATGACAATTATAACTTTAATATGCATATAATAAATTAATATTAGATTGTACTCTAAACAATATAAGGGGGGATATAACTGTATATACATATATAAGTTTAAAATAAATATATATTTAGGCTGAAAAAAATGAGAAAAATGAAAAAAAAGAAACGCTAAAAATTGACGATACTACATCAGATAGAAAAGAAGGAAAAACACAAGTTACTAATAATTTAGATGCTGTACCTGAAAGAATAATGCCTGAAGGTGTTCAATGGGATTTTGATGCAGAAAATTGGTTAGATCCATTCCAAGTATCACAGTATGCTACGGACATTTTTAATTATTTAAAGGAAAGAGAATATTTATTTCCTATTGGAGATTATATGGACAAACAAGTATGTCTTTCGCGTTGGATGCGATCTTTGTTAGTAGATTGGATGGTTGAGGTACAAGAATCTTTTGAACTTAACCATGAAACTTTATACTTGGCTGTGAAATTAGTTGATCTCTACTTAACAAAAGTCACAGTTGGTACAGAAACTCTGCAGCTATTAGGTGCTTCGAGTCTTTTTATAGCTAGTAAATATGATGTAAGTAATAATTTATTTTGTAGATAAATCAAAATTTATAATTCCCAAATATTTTTCTTTACATTGTTATGAGATATAATCATAATATTTCACATACTTTAATATAATTTTTGTGTATATTTATTTAATTAGGAAAGAATACCTCCAATGGTTGAAGATTTCTTGTATATATGTGATGGTGCTTATACACAGAGAGAACTTATCAAAATGGAAATAAGTGTTTTGAAAGTAATAGATTTCGATTTGGGTATACCTCTTTCATACAGATTTCTTAGGCGATACGCTAGGGTATGTCTCTTTATTTTATAATTGAGATTACTTTTTTATAATAATCAATCATATATTAATAGAATTTTATTTACATGTAGTGTGCAAAAGTATCAATGCCAACGTTAACTCTAGCTCGATATATCTTAGAATATTCATTAATGGATTATTCAACTATTAGATATAGTGATAGTAAAATGGCAGCATCTGCTCTACTCCTTGCACTTCAAATGAAAGATTTAGGTGGATGGACTCCAACTTTAGAGTATTATAGTGGTTATAAAGTTGATGATATAAGAGATATTGTTTGCGTTTTAAATGAAGGATTACATAGAAAGCATAAAGAAGCATTAGTAACAATTCGCAATAAATACAGTCATAAGTAAGTAGATACTTTTAATACCATGAATCATGTTATTTAATATTTTTATATCATATATATATATATATATATATATATATATATATATATATATATATATATATATATATAAACGAAAGATCTACTTAGTAAATTAAACGTTACTTACTTTTTAGGATATTCTTCGAAGTAGCAAAACTGCCATTAAAAGATACTCTAGATATTTAAATACTTTAAATAAGCATTTAAATGTAGATAGATGCTTGTGTAATTATTTTAATGCATAGATTTTACTACCATTATTGGTTAATCTATGCGTAAGCTAAAATTTGATAAAAACAGACACAAGCATCAATATGCAGATCGTGATACACGGATAAGCAGTTTGTTTAATGAATAGAAAAAATGAAAATATTTCGGAGTAATCGTAATTACTACCGTAAAATATTTAGATGAAAGTATATTAAATGACATTGAAGCTCAATTAGAGCTTTGCATAACCACCTTCAAAAAATGTATACAATACTTAGTTTTTCATCTTTTTTTTTTTTTTTATTATTATTTATACATATCAATATTTTCTCTATTGCTCTATACTACGATCTATTTTACGATTTTTGTTAACAAAATATATTTTAGCGTCACACTTTTATACTTCGAGGCAATGATTTGAAAGTATTTAAAATATGAAAAGATAGAAATATAATGAATTTTATTATATTTTCTTTTCTTCTTTTTTTTTTCTTTTTTTCTTTTTTTTTTTTTTTTTTTTTTTTTTTTTTCTTTACATGATATACACTGTACTACAACTGGCCATTTACATTGATGTAATTTATGAATTACTTTTATATGAATTTATATGTACACATATAATACTATATTAAAAAATTATGTAATATTCTTAGAATATGTCAGGGTACTCTTAATGTATTAAAAGTGTGACGCATTGTTATGCATTATTTCATCTTATATAGACTGATAAAAGTAACAAAATGTTGGTGAACGAATATTTATCAAATTGTCCACTGTTTGTACAAGATGTGCGCAACGATTCCATAGTATTTTACTTTTTAGATGTATAATGACTGAGTTTGATAAATATTATAGATAAGAAAAAATTTATAGCACGCTTTTTACTTTTAGAAGTTCCAAAAAAAAAAACGAAAAAATGTTATGGTACGCTCGTTGTAATGTTTAACAAAATATTGTGGAATCAGATTTTTACAAATAATGAATGTTTTCTCAATAAAAAAACAAATTTCACAATGATATAAAAAGAAACAAAATGAAATAAATTATTATATTCTTGTACTCTTATATATTTTATTCATATTCAGATATACATATACCGTCAAATTGAATACAGTTTTTGCAGTATATCGATGTTTGTATACAAATTAATTTATTATATATATAATATGTGGCTAATCTTGTATATCCAGCTAATCAAGCATTCCAAAGCATAACAAAACAAAATTAATTATAATATATTGAAAATTATTACATAACAAAATTAATTCTAATATATAAAAATTATAGTTACACTTACATTCAAACTTTCTCATAAAATAACACCGTAATTATATAAAATACCACCTGTGATATCAACATTTTGAACAAGTCACAAATTTTATTTCTGTATAGCAATATAATTTGTATACTAACAAAAATTCAAATTATATTATATATTATCAATGAAAGATTTTTTGCTAAATATATATCAAATTCGCATATATAATTGTACATACTGATTATTGTAACCAATATGTACATATGCTCATAAGGGATAGGTCAAAATTGGAACAAATGTTTAAAGTAAAAGCTAATAAGGGATTTGGTAGTGTGCAGTTATGAGACTTATTGAAATGAGGTGGTGTAAATATATATTTTCTAATTATCAAATATGTAAGTGACTATGATTTTATAAGTGTGACGACCATTATAAATAATAAAACCATGTGATGATTTTGTTATTTTATTGGGTTTATTGGTAAATTGCACGAATATATGTTAGATGAAAATTAAAATATGATAATGGATCATACATAATGTTCATGTAAATGCTTTTTCAATCTAATATTATAATGTCATGCTTTCGATTAATTATTATTAGTCAATCCTTAATATATATATATATATATATAACAAATTTGAAATTATAATAATTTACAAAGAATGTTTATTAATAACGTTTAGAAGTTCTTTTTTTTTCATTATAAATTATTTTTATTCTAACAATTTTAATAAATATGTAATAACATACTCTTGAGATAAAAATAGATACTTTTATAATATTATTATTTCTTCTGGGATACACAACTAGTATTACTGATTATTTTTTTTTTAACTATAAGCATATCTTATGATACTAAATAACTAAATACAAGTTTTATCATATTTATCCCTATACATATTAAGTGTATAACTTGCTTCCACTGTTTTGTTTTCCTTAAATAATAAGGAAAATGGAGGAAGCAAAGTTGTACAACTAATATAAAATAATATTTAAACAATAGTACATTCGTTTAAATATTAAAAAGACAACTCACGAGAAACATAAAATAATTTTGATTAAATATCAAGATACTTTAAAATTTTATCTCGGAGTAGTTGGTCTCATAATAAAAATATAAACGATCTTTTTATTAACTTTAACAACAACCGAGTTAGTTTTCTTTTGGATTTCGACGCATAAACATCAAAACTTTCTCCTACTAGACGCGAAAACTTATAAATTAATACTTTCGATAATTTTTCAATTATTTAAACAATCTGTACTGTTCGCGGAGTAATATAAGGCAAGTTACCATCCTTTTAATATTTAAACGAATGTACTATTGTTTAAATAATAGTTTATTGTACATCGCGAACACTAAAGATTGTTTAAATAATTGAAAAATTATCGAAAGTATTAATTTATAAGTTTTCGCGTTTAGTAGGAGAAAGTTTCGATGTTTGCGCGTCGGAATCCAAAAGAAAACTAACTCGGCTGTTATGAAAATTAAGAAAATCGTTTACGTTTGTATTATGCAAGGCCAACTACAACGAAATAAAATTTTAATGTATTGAAATATTTAACTGAAATTATTTTAAGCTTCTCGCGAGTTTCCGTCTTTTAATGTTTAAACGAATGTACTATTGTTTTTGAATATTAGTTTATATTAGATGTGCAACTTTGCTTCCGTCGTTTTCCTTATTATTTAAGAAAGAGAAAATGGTGGAAACAAAGTTGTACACCTAATATTATCTACAAAATATACCTTTTTTTAACTAACTTGTATATAATATTTTATTGGAAATATTTATTCTGTGTTTACTTTATGTTTTAAATTATTTGGTATTTTTAAACATTTTTAAATGTCTCTTGCTTAAATAACATCATTTTTTGATAGAATATGTTTATCATATTTTTCTTTTTTCATATTGCAGTAACAATTGCTAGCAAAAAGATATATATCTTTCCTTAAAATGTATTTATTAAATAAAAGATATAATTGAGAAAATTAGTATTGAATATCACAATTTTGTCAGTCTTACCATACCGAATGGTATACATTTAAAATGTGTTCTTAATATACAATGCATTTTATTTATCAGTATATCATTAAGCACAAAGTATTGTTACAATAATTACTGACAAATAAAACAATTCTACTGAGATTAAGAAACATTCTAAACACTAACCATAATGTATGTTATAATATTAGATATAGGTATGGATAATATTTATAATATTGTTATTAATAATACCCAAATACTCCACATCACTATTATTTATGCACATTATATTAATACTAAATAAATAGCTAATAATTAAAAGGTACGCAAAGATCTCTATGCTGATACTGAGAATTTGAACATAGTAAACATTATCAATCATATTTACAAAGAAATTACTCATTAATAATATCAAAAATTCTTTCAAATACGGAGAAGAAAAATAAACATACAAATCAATCATAAATAATATAAAATTTAATTTACATATAATTTAAAAACTTTCAAAAATTTATCGTTTACATTCTACTTTAATTGGTGTTTCTATAGAAGAAACCATCCTTACCTTTTGTCAAAGTGCTTCTTGCCTCGATACTCGTCTAGCTTGCAAACGATTACAACGTTTACATTCTAGTTTATTTAATGTTTGTTTACATTCCTTATGGAAGCAAGCTCCACAAATTTCACATCGAGTAATTTTAGACAATTCCCATGGAAATATCACGTCTTTAGAATAACATACTTCGCATACGAATCCTCTTGCTTGACATAACTAAAATACAAATTGAGTAATGCAATTTAATGACGAAAAACCAGATGATTGTGTTATGATTAGATAATAATAAAATATAATATAAAACGGTGTAACTTTAAACACACACACATGTATGTATATATGTATTTATAATGATTAAACAAAATATTTCATACTTCACAAGCAGCAACATGTGCATTACACACTTCGATTAATTCTTGTAACTGCATCGGTAATATACCAAGCTTAACATACATCAGATCTTGAATGGAATACACATGTGGATCATTTATTATATAATTTGACTCTTTCTTTAAAATATCTTGAACACTGTTGAAGGATTAAAAAAAAAAAAAAACATGTTAGAAATATGTATTATCCATCACAAATGTATTAACAAATAATTGTAAATAACCATCTACAATCAAAAATAATAATAAAAAAAAAAAAAAAACATACTTTACTGCAAAACGGCAAGTATATAAAAAATCTTTCAGGAAAAATAACTTTGTACGAAGTATTCTTGTTCTCTCTAACTGTTTTATACGTCTGTACAATGAAGCATTTAAATCCTGTATTTGAAACAATGGATCAAGCATCATTTGGTCTAACAATCTATATGAAAAGTTGGACACAGGATACCTTAAAGTGATATAAATGAAATTAACACATTTGAAGCACAGTACAGAACACATTGAAATAAATATTTTGAAATACCTATTAAAATCCCATTTTGATAAAATTTTTCCAGGTATTAGAGTTACTTGATTTGTATGACAGCCAGTACAAAAATATCTACCCAAGTACTCACAATATCGAAACTTGTTAGCATATTTGACTGCAACTTTCATACCACAACCTGCACATCTATAATTCTGTTTAGCTATCAAAGTTCGTCTCCTATGGAAGCACATTGACACAGTTATTATGCTAATCTAACAATTGTGTTACTTTTATATGTGATTTTCAACGCTTACATAGGTGGAGGATGTGGAGTAAATATAATCTGTGGTCTAGGTGGAGCCCATTCTATAGTTCCACGTAATGGGATAGATTCCTCTGTTTCAACTTCATCTGGACTAACAGGCCAGCTTTTAGGTAATGGTAATAATTGTTGTGGAGCATCTTGTTCAGAAACAAGCCATTGTAACTCACTTGCTCGTGGGAGCTGTTTCTCACTAAATCTACTAATAAGCGATAATGCTACACCTTCTGCAGATATAATACTTCCATTTTGTGATGATTCTAAACCTTGTTTAAATTGATGCAAATCAGTATCAGAATATAGTGAAGCCATAGATGCAGATATTCCAGAATTTTTTAATTTTGTCATGTTCACATTATCTACTTCTATATCTTCTACATCATCCGTTGAAATACTATCAGATGGAGTATTAGAAGAGGTTGATAAGGGACTCGCACTTTGATCAGTAGTAGTTGTATCAGTCTTTCCATCACTGAATAAATCACGATTCCATATTTTTCCTCTACATCGTTCTTCTTGGCGTTGACGTCGTCTAATTCGTATTCTTTGTTTAAGACTATTAATTTCTTCGTCACTATCTTCAACAGTTTCATCAACAAGACACCATTGCCTGTTACACTTTATTTGTTCAATAGCGGCTATCATAGCTTCAGAAATACTAAAATGTGCATTTTCTCTATCTAATTCAGCATTGGCTTTAGAAAATTGTGCAGAAGACAAAAAACTTGTCAAGCTTTGTCCTTCTATAGGCCGTGGAAAATATCCTGTAGCCATGGGTTGGACACTACTCCCACCATCCTCCATAAAACTTTTCTTTGGTGTTCTGATATCCTTTTGTCCTTCAATTTCTATTGACCATGAAATAGAAAACTCAGGTGCAGATCCTGGCAAAAAAGCAGTTTTCTTTTTTAATTTTTGATCAATTTTTATACCATTTGAATTAGTCACAGATTCCTTTAAATGTATTCCATCTGTGTTTGTCGATGAAATACAATATTCTTCAACTGCTGCTTTTACTGAATCTTCATAATTTAAAGTATTTGAACTTCCACTAGATGTGTTTAACATTTGTTTATCATCATGCGTCATTTTTACTTTGTTCCTTATTTTTCTTGTAGGGGTTTTTGGTTTTGTTACTACTTTTTCATCCATAGAATTTGTTGATCGTTTTACATCCGAGTAATTTATATGAATTATTTTTGACAACTCAACAGGAGGTGTTCGAATTCTAACAGTTTTGTGCACACAAGCATTTTCATTAGAGTTCAAAACAATTGAATTTTCATTTAAAGTTGGAAGACTGTTCCAAGTTTTCAAAGATATATCATTTGTTTTGTTTATCCTATTTACATTGTTTTTATTAATACTATCTTGATTATGTTCAGAGGCAATATTTTTAACACTTTTACTTGAGCATATTTTGAATGGCTCTAACTGACAGTTTGTTTGAATGTGTACTTTTCTCTCTCTGAGTATACCTACAGTTTTAGAACAAAAGTTGGCAGGATAAGATGAGGAACGTTTATGTCTTTTAGGGCTTAAATTAGAGGAAATCCAGTTTGGTTGAAACTGTAAATATTTAAATTAAATAAATGTATTGCATAGAATAATATATATATATATATACACTCATTTTATAATCAGATAATGACTTACCAAACTTGGATCAATCTCTGTAAGAAGTACAGGTTGGTTCCTTTCCACAGCTTTTAAACATATGAGTGTAGCCTCTGCCAAGTTTTCTTGACATAAGAAGGCCCATGGTTCAAGACAAGAAAGCAAATGTTCCTTATCAGACAAAAGCCAAGATAGTTTATGAGATAGGTTGTGGCTTTCCAAGCTGTCAAGATATTCCTGATCTTTATTTCCTAATGATTAAAAATCAGTTTTTTTTTTAATTTATGTCTTTACCTTTTGTATAACCATAACATATCCTTTTGAGAAACTATTTTTGTAGGTAAATTAGAAAAATAATCTTCATTTTCAGATACTATAGGTGATAATACTAACGACGGTTGAAGCCAGTTTAATCCTTGAATAAAAGTCCAACAATCTGGTTCACCCTTTAAATTTTAATTATTATCAATACAAACAATTTATTTTAATAAAACTTTAAATAACAATTTTACAATATATTAATGAAAAGATAATATTTTGTTTCTTGAAAAACATATACCTCTTACTTACATTAGAATTGAATATACGACAACCATGTTTGAAGATTTGTTCCATTGCATTATGCAATCGATTCAAACCACCATAAACATTCCATACATTTGCTATACCATCAATCAGCAGTCCTTCTACAGTAGACCTAAGGTTCTGTAGAAGTTGCCATTGTTCTTTCACATGTATATCTTCACACATTCTTTCGATTAGAAAAAATATATTGCTATAAATTAATTTGTTTATCAAGTATAGAGAAGATCAAGACGATAAGACAATATTATAGTTCAAATGACAGTATATCTGATAGCATTGTAAATGTTAAATAATATTGCTTGTGACAATATATGTGATCCAATATCTTTATGACGTTTAAATTCTATTCAATTATTACGTATTCAAGTATTTTCATATTTTAAAATATATAAATCAGTTTCTCTTTGTAGAAATATAGACGAAGATGCAAAAATTATTTTATTATTATTGACAACATCCATCATCTATGGTCACATGCCAATTACTGCTAATTTAAATAAGGTTAGAATAATGTTGTCCTACTAGACCTTCAAGCTCCCTTTTATCATATGACTACGATGCGTCTGCGCACTATTCGGCCATAATTAGGTTAATATCTTTAAGTTACGAGATAAAAATCTATCTATGATTTTAATTCTGTATCTATAGTCAGATGGCGCAGTGATTCATTGGTTACTATTTTAATGCACGTGTACATATATGTTATATTTCTACCAACACACACATTAATCAATTGTACCTGTTTGAAAATGTAACAAAGCGCGTGTACTGTCCATATGCAAATCATAGATTTTAAAATAAATGATAAAACATGAATTATACTACAAGTTATAATGAAAAGTTCACCAAATTAGGGAGGATCAATAATTCTCATTCATTTAAAATCTCTAAGATATTTACTTAATCCATCAAATTCAAAAAAATTTATGACAGTCTCAATTTAAGTGCTATAAAGTACATTGATTAAATACATTCTGTTCTTAATATATACATTCAAATAGATATTCTAATTTAATGAAGATATAGTACTAATCAGATAATCAATGTACATTTAAAGATTCATAGTGTTTATATATTTTTCAATGATGTCTTATTGGCATAAGCCAAACAAATACCAATTTATAGATACATTTCGATTGAAGTACATTTTTCACGTATGACAATGATAAAGAATTACGAAAGCGATGAGAATAATTAGCAGAATTTCCATCGATTTCCACATTCGTTGCATAGCACAAAAGTAGTCATAGGTTCATCAGCTGATCTTGTCTGTACTTGATTATAAGTGCAATTGCGTTTTTTGCATTTACCACATTTTAGTAAATCAGTTTTAGTGCCTTGTACAGTAGCAAGTTGAGCATCATTAATAGCTTCCTTTTTAAACTGTTCCCGTAATTGTTTTATTTCATCACTTGCCATTTCCTCGGCTGTCATAACAGCTAATCGTGCTGGAGTAATAGCACCAACAAGAAAATTAGTTCTTAGATTAGGATTTTTTACATCACGTAAATTAGCAACCCGACTGCGTACCTATAAAGTAACATAAGATTCACAAACATAATTTACAAGCAAGATTTATTGTATTTTAATTTATTATTTACCCTATTTTTATATCTATTATCAGTATTCTTAAATTCCGCATAAATTGCTTCCTCTAATTGTTCTGCTAGTTCTTCTGGACTAGCACATCCATCAATTGTTTTTCCATCCACTCTTAAAGCGGCAGCTAATAATTCTCTACATTTTAATCTCACAGCATCTGTTGTAGTCGGAGCAGGAAATGAAGCTTGTTTCCTTTGAAGATCTTTATTAGGCTTTTCTTCCTTCATTTTAACATCACTTCCATCCATTGTATCTTTGTCTTTCTTTTGATCTGCGTCATCTTTATTCTTTTCTGATTTTTCTTCCCTTTTTTTGGAGCTACTTGAAGTAGTAGAATCTTTATCTTTATTGGACCCTGAAATAAAGTTGAAACTAATCATGAAATAAAACATACGAAATGTAATTTTCTATATAATCATACTTTTTTTTTTACAATTATATACGATTTACTTACCTGATAAAAACTTTTTCCAGTTTTTAATAAGTGTTTTCGATAATGAGATAACTTCTTCGTCTCTACTTGATTTTCTTAAAGCATTTACAGTCATTCCAATTCTTGTTTTTGTTAAAAGTTCTAAATCAACAGGAAGTTTCTGTAAAATTTTAAGTAACTCCAGTGCTTGTTCTTGACCCTGAAAATAAAATAAGAAAAGCACTGAAAAGCAACTAAAATATTTTTAATTTTATAACTTTGTAATACTTATTATTCAATACTTCTCCAGTGTGTCATGTACAGTTTTTATTTCACAAAATACATTTTTTGACATTCAAGATTATCTCTCTTCCATAGTTTCAAAAATTAAACTATACGAAATTGAACACTTTTAATATTAAACTTTGAACATGCACTACGATTAACTTTATTATGTTCTATGAATTATAATAAATTCGTTTATTTGTAAATTGGTCGTATTTCAGTAATTTATTTCATTTACGATTTTCAATAAACTTTTATTCCGGAGCTTTCATTCCTGAAATGCTATCCTCCTGGATCTAATACTCCGAACATATTCAAGCGATATACAACTAGGTTAATTTTACTCACTTACTCACCGTCCCGTCACCACTTGACATTTTGTTTAATTTCTTTTGAATTCGTAAAACCTCTTCTTCTGCACTCATTGTTAAAATGGACTAGTTTTGTCTTAAAAATTAATATAAATACACAAAACAGTGACCGAACAACAAAACTGTAACGGCCGTAGATGAAGTTTAATCATGTATCACAAATACAAAAGAAAACGTAGTAGAGTATTAAGGCGCCAGGATTAGGTGAATCACCAACAGAGGCAGCACCGACACAACTGACCAATCATACGGCGATTATGCGATCTAATGCCATCCAGCAGAGTACGAAGAACAAAGTAAAATAAAATTTTTGAATGGTTATTGATATTACGAAAATATAGATTAAAAATGACTTATTATTTGCTATACTGCTGATCGCTGATTAAAGTTAACCAAGCTTGGTTGGTTAGCGATATTAATTCTTCAGTACCATTCTAATATAATATACAACTTTAACTAAATAACTAAACAAGAAACACCGACAATGGAATATTTTTGTTCAAGTGTCCATTCTTAAAAATCATTTTCATTGAATTTTTTGGATAGTAAATCATAAAAAAAAAAGATTTGAAATAATACTATGATACATAATAGGTTGATGCATTGATATAATAGATGTCGAAAAAATGATAAAGCAATGCATACCATTTTACAAACGACAGTATTACAATTTCTTTAAACGCGACGATTACGAATGTAACATTTAAAAATTACAGTGAGATATATATCAAAAATATATAGATTTAAGATTTTATAGATTAGATATATAGATTAGATTAAAAATAAAAAGAATGATTTAATATAAATAAAATTTTATTTTACAGGACTTTTTATTATATTGGAATGAGTGAACGAGCTAAGAGTTGTTATTTACGAAGTAATAGCGATTCTTTATCAACTGTTTATTTACCTGATTCTACTCCAATCTTTATAGGACGTTCTCAAGAAACGAATATTACAGACACAAAATGTTCGAGACAACAAGGTTTAATATATTATAATTTTAAAATATTTATTATGTGATTATATATAGATCAGTTTGTATATTGTCATTTCTAAAATGTTCATTGTAAATTTTTTAAAAATTATTTATTGTTTTATTAGTTCGACTATGTGCAGATTATTTGCAACATATTGTATCAGTTCAACAAGTTGGGACAAGAGCTTGTGGTATAAATGGTTTTAAAACTAAAAAAAATGTTAGATCAATTGTTAAACATAATGATTACTTAGAAATTTTATACGGAAAGCATATATATCAAATTGAATTTAATCCACCACCTAAAGAAGAGCACAATCAAAAATCTGTAAAAAAACGATCTTATGATTCTGAAGATGACTTATTAAATATGGATGTAATAAATTCATACAAAATGCGCAAGGTTGAAGATGAATGTAATGATACTATACAGGAAACAATCAGTGAAAATGATTATTCAAGAAATAAACAAGGTAATGAAGAACTGAATTCTATTGCGTCTACATCCAAAGGAAATGATATAGATAATAATAAAACAAATGGAACAGACTTTTGGGAAAATAATAAGGAGTTATTAATTTATACTCCGTCAAATATACAAAATCGTACAAAGGTAATATGTTATCAGAAAAATATTAAAAATATTATAAAAATATTATATGATACAGAAAATAATTCATAACATTAATTTTGTATTAAAATTATATTAAAAAAATTCTTTGTTACAGATAGCTGCATATGATATGGATGGCACATTGATAAAGACAAAATCTGGTCTTGTATTTCCAAAAGATTGTAATGACTGGCAATTGCTATTTCCAGAAGTACCTAAAAAATTAAAACAATTGTATGAAGATGGTTATAAAGTTGTAATTTTTACGAATCAAGGAGCTCTTGGTAAAGGAAAAGTGAAAATAGAAGATTTTAAAATAAAAGTTGAAGGAGTAGTACAAAAATTAGGTGTTCCTACTCAAGTAAATATATCAACATTTTCAATGTGTTATTTATTTCAAATAATATAAATAAGATATTTAGTTATACAATAATTCTTTTTTACTTATATAATATTTATAGGTCTTTGTTTCTATTGGGAAAGATATATATAGAAAACCAGCACCAGGAATGTGGAATAAATTAGTCAATTATGTATGTACAATAATAAGAATATTTCTATTTTCTCAGAATGTATATCATTGTTACAATGACAATTATATTTTTTTAGAAAAATGGAGGTTTCAACATAGATAAAACAAATTCTTTTTATGTTGGAGATGCGGCAGGTAGACAAAAAGATTGGGCACCTGGTAGAAAAAAGGATCATTCTAAAGTAGATCGTTTAATGGCTATGAACATAGGCTTACAATTTCAAACTCCAGAAGAACATTTTCTTGGACATAAAGCTGTACCATATGTTTTACCTACATTTGATCCAAAAGCATTGCTAAAAGATGGTAATATATGTCATCCTGCTGATGCTAAGATTACTTCGACACAACAAGAAGTATGCATGTAATAGTATAAAACTAATTTAACAATGATTTTTGATTACATATAAATAATAATTATTTTATAAATACAACAGATAATTCTCATGATTGGCAGTCCTGGTTCTGGGAAATCTCATTTTGCAAAACTTTATTTAAGCGAATATGATTACATTAACAGAGATACTTTGGGCAGTTGGCAAAAATGTATATCTGCTATGGAACAATCTTTGATTCAAGGAAAACGTGTTGTTATAGATAATACTAATCCAGATCCTGCCTCACGTGAAAGATATATTGTAGTAGCAAAGAAATATAGTATTCCAGTAAGATCTTTTCTCATGACAACAAGTACTGAGCATGCCAAACATAATAATAAGGTAAAATGAATTTTATTAAATGTTTCTTAATTTTATTTATAAACTTCTAATGTCATCTTACTTTTAGTTTCGTGAGTTAGTTGATTCTAGTCATACCAAGATTAGTGACATCATTATAAATTCTTATATGTAAGTAAAAAGAAATTGTTCAAGTTACTGCTCATGTTCATCATATTTTATTAAAAATATACTGTATTTTATTTGTTTTTTATTTATACATTATCAACACTTTACTATGTGTTTCCTTTTTTTTTTTTTTTAGGAAAAATTATGTACCGCCTACTTTAGAAGAAGGTTTCACAGAAATTGTAAAAATTAATTTTATTCCACGATTTTTATCTGAAAAAGATCAAGAATTATATGAAATGTATTTACTTGAAAATTAATTATATTTGTTAATATTCATTGTAACCAAAATAATTTTAAAATACGATTACATTAACTTATTATAATACTATGTAAAACTATGATATTAAATAAAAATATATTTTTAACTTGTAATTTTTAAGTATTTGCCAATAATTACGTTTGTTCTCACTGGTGGGGTAAACCATTATAAAATCGGGGTTAGTAAACAGTTTTATACAGTAGACTGCATATGTTTTAAATTTATGTAATTATTGCGGGAAAGTAAGTACCCAATAAAATTACAGATGCCATTCTACCGTAGAATTTCATTTAAAATGTAAACATAACCTAATATAATACCATTTGTTTTAAATGATACGGTGAATATACTCTTGTTAACATTTATTACATAGTGAATTAATATTTAACAATTAATGATGTCTCGATTAATAGTAAAAAATTTACCAAAAAGTGTAAGCATTTGATTTCTATGAGAATTTTAATTATTTTATTGAAACAAATACAGTAATTTGTAAAAAATTTTATATCAATAGGTTACAGAATCGAAATTAAGAGAACTTTTTAGTGAAAAAGGTCTTGTTACCGACGTACAATTAAAATATACAAAAGATGGAAAGTTTAGGCATTTTTGTTTTATTGGATACAAAACAGAAGAAGAGGCATTAAAAGCACGCGAATATTTTGATAAAACTTGTATCGATACATGCAGAATATCTGTTGATCAGTGTGCTGGTTTAGGTAATAACATCAAGAATAATTTTATGATATTCATTATGAGGTGAAAGAATCAATATTTATAACAATTTAATCAGGTGATCCATCGAAACCAAAATCCTGGAGTAAATATGCCACAGATAGTTCTTATAACAAACAGTCAAGCGACAAAACTAAAATTAATACGAATGATGGGGACGACAAAACAGTAAATAATAATGAAAATGAGAATTTTAAAGAGACAAAAACGAAAAAAAAGAATAGTAAAGAAGGTCAATCTACAGAAGTTAAAGAGGCAATTGCAAAGGTAAATGTTTTATTATTACATTTCTCAGAAGTATTATCTTATCACATAAGAGATATAAATAAAATATTTAATTGAACATAGCACAAAGATGACCCATTGTTCATGGAATTTCTTGAAAGTCATGCTGTAGCAGGTTCAAAAAAAGTTTGGATTAATGATGCTATAATTGATACCATAGCAAATCAAGATGATAATAAAGAAAATAATGAGAGTGATGATTCTGTACATAAAACTGACGAAGAAAAAGAGGAAGAAGAAATAAAAGAAGAAAAAAGTAAAGAGGAAAAAATAGCAAATAAAGTTATATCGGATTTAGAAGTAAGTTGTTAATTAAAAGTAACCTTTTATATTTTATTTTATCAATGTATAGTAATAAACAATCAACAATTGTTTTATTAAATAGTACATGGAAGCATTAAAGAAGAAAACACAAATTACTAACAAGGAAGAAGTATCTATAGCAAAGCATGGACCTGTAAAATTTTTTACAATAAAATTACGAGGATTAGCATATAACCATAAAAAGAAACACATAAAGCAATTTCTTCACCCTTTAAAAGCAAAATCTATACGTATACCACCTAAAATCAAAGGGATAGCCTACATTGGATTCAAAACAGAACAGCATATGAGAAAGGCATTATTAAAAAATAAAAGCTTTTTAGGTAAGGATGCTATTTAGGAAGAAATTTTATATATTTTTTTTTCAATTATTAAGAATTTATACATATTTATATTCTTTCAGACGGAAGGCAGATATTTTTGACAAAGTATGAAGAAAACTTAGAAACTAAGGAGGATCAAAATATAGAAATTAATGACTGTAATGTTAAATGGAAAAAGCAAGAAGAGTCATTAAAAAATGAAGAGAGTATAGCAGAATCTGGAAGAATGTTTGTACGAAATCTTACTTATACTACAACAGAGGATGATATCAGAAAATTATTTGAAAAATATGGTAATACTGGGACACTTTTTTGCCATGTATGATAATACTTTTGTGTGTTTATTTATATAACATTAATTTAATTAGGTCCCTTAACTGAAGTTAACTTACCTGTGGATCGAACTACTAGGAAACCAAAAGGCTTTGGTACAGTAACGTTTTTAATGCCTGAACATGCTATTAGAGCTTATTCTGAATTGGATGGTTCCATCCTAAATGGTAGAATGTTACATTTACTTCCAGGCAAAACAAAATCCTCTTTAATGGATCATCTTGATCAAGGTATATTTTTAATATAACATATATATTGACATCTTATAAATTTAAAGTTCATTACAATTGAAATTATATTTTATTTCGTTTTCTTCTTTTCTTTATATAGAAAATTTATCTTATAAGCAAAAGAAAGATTTAAAAAATAAAATTAGTGCAAATTCATCTCACAATTGGAATACATTATTTCTGGGACAAAATGCCATTGCAGAAGCAATAGCAGCGACATACAACACAAGTAAAGAACATGTATGAAAACTTAAAATTATATACCTTTTGTATTTAAAAAACGTTAGAAGTTAAAAATGTTTTCTCGTGAATTTTTTTTTATAATACTTATATATGTCATTTAATAATAAAGGTACTGGAAGATGAATCAAAAAGCATGAGTGCTGCTGTCAAATTAGCATTGGGCGAAACACAACTAGTACAGGAGACAAG
Source organism: Dolichovespula sylvestris (assembly GCA_918808275.2). Classification (NCBI taxonomy): domain Eukaryota; kingdom Metazoa; phylum Arthropoda; class Insecta; order Hymenoptera; family Vespidae; genus Dolichovespula; species Dolichovespula sylvestris. The sequence goes on from OU964969.1 coordinate 5,223,210, forward strand.
AAAATTTTTAGAAGAAAATGAAGTTTGTTTGGACGCATTTAATCAAGTAAATTAAATTTATACATTATATAAGCATTTCATTCAGGGAATATTTATACTAATCAATTGTAATTTTATATTATTAATGCGTTTATTAGCCTCCAGAAAAAAGATCAAAAACCATTATTCTCGTGAAAAATTTGCCCGCTGGTACATTAGCTAAGGATATTTACAACATGTTTGCTCAATATGGAGAACTTGGAAGAGTTGTTATGCCACCATCAGGAATAACAGGTTTAATATAATATTATAATACTGTAGTGATACCAATAATGTAACATATTACATGTGAGATACAACAGAATATTAACGTTTAAATATTTTCGATTTTCAGCCTTATTAGAGTTTTTAGAACCATCGGAAGCACGTAAAGCATTTACAAAACTAGCATATACGAAATTCAAACATTTACCGCTGTATCTAGAATGGGCACCAGACAATAGCTTCATAAATAAACTCAGTAAATCGGATAAAAGTAAAAGTAAAAATGATTTAAAAAATAAATTGGAAGAAGCACCTGTAGAAACGAAAGAAGTAGAAAAAGAAGAAGACGAATTAAATAAAAAGCAATCGGATAAAGAGAAAGAAATAGAGAATGAAAATGACGATGAGCCAGAGCCGGATACAACTATTTTTGTAAAAAATCTGAACTTTTCAACTTCAGAAAGTACATTGAAAGAGGTATCTATTTCCCAATTTTGTTTTCATGCACGTTTATAAACAAAAATATAATACGTTTGTATTTTTTAGTATTTCTCTAAATGCGGCCCTGTTCATTATTCTATGATAGCAACTAAAAAAGATATAAAAAATCCTGGTACAAAATTATCCATGGGTTATGGTTTTGTAAGATATAAATACAAGTTTGATGCAGATCGTGCTTTGAAAACATTACAAATGACAGTACTTGATGGTAAAACTTTGGAATTAAAAAGATCCGAGAGAATACTGACGTATGTTTATAATATTATTACAAACTTCTATACATAAGTATGCTATTATTATAAGTTTATTAAACGCATTTAGATCCGAAGTTAAAACTACAAAAAAGTCGTCGAAAGTAACACCACAAACAGGAACGAAAATCTTAGTTAGAAATGTACCATTCCAAGCAACACTTCAAGAAATGACAGAATTATTTAAGTGCGTATTTATATATCATTTTATACATAAATTCTTTTTCTTTCTTTCTTTCTTTCTTTTTTTTTTTTTTTTACAATATTTAATTCTATATTTATAGAGCATTTGGCGAGTTGAAAGCAGTAAGATTACCAAAAAAATTGGTTGGTGCTGAAAAACATAGAGGATTTGGTTTTGTAGAATACTATACAAAAAGTGAAGCAAAGGTAATGAACTATTGAATTGCAATCACGTGTTTATTATTATTTTTAATCTAAACAATCAAATTATTGTATCGATTTAGAAAGCCTTCCAAGCGCTATGTCAGAGTACTCATTTGTACGGCCGAAGATTGGTATTAGAATGGGCTCAGACAGAGGAGGGTATTGAAGAAATTAGAAAAAGAACTGCCAAACATTTTCACGAAGGTAAATTATACATATTTCACATCATTTACGATTGTTATAAATACTTACTATAATAAGACATTTTTGTTTTATATTCAAACACTATTTTACAGAGAGTTTGTCGAAAAAGAGTAGAAAATCAGTTTTGGATCCAGAAAAGGTCGGATTAGAAACGGAATGAATGATTTAATTCTATTCATCGATATATGCAGTTTGTATATATATATATTGTATTTATATTATATTTACAATCTATAAAAAATAATAGTTTTTATATTATTAAAATAACAAGATCTATTTTTATTGTTAACGATGTATATCGTTCAATTAATAGAAATGGAATAATTACAAAGCTATATTAATTTTATATAAAATTATTTAATGTATATGTAAAATATTTTTTTCGCAGTGTTATCACTAAAAATGATTTAAATTTTTAGTAAAAAGAAAAAAACAAAAAAGTGGGGCGGAGGTGATGACCTTTACTATGATGCACTTAACACGCGTACTGTGACTTTTGGCAATTATTCAAAACGAAAGTCAATACGGTTTTCGATCCACGGCATCGTACTACATTGACCTTCGTCTCACGTTTATAGCGAACTTTTCTTTCTCTCACTTTTCTCGAAAACAATGCAAGACATGGTTTCCAACGAGAGAGCAGTGTCGCACGAGCCACCTCTCTCTATCTCCTCGGTAATCATAATGGTTCGAAATAATTCGATGTATTTAGGTTTTACGATACTCTCGTTTTTCTTATGCGAGTTAACATGTTTAAGTGGCATGAAATAGTAATCCTCTACCCACGTTCGACAAGTTTGAATTGTTCATTGTTACATATTAGAATCAACGTTCTTATATATTCTGATGTAAATCGTTAAACGAGTCATTTATTATTAACATTAAATTTAAATATTTTAATCGAATAATCTTAATCTGTGTGTGTATATATGTATATTTATTTATTAAAAAAAAGCATATATATATTTATTTATATATATATACATATATATTTTTTTTTTGTTAACTTCCTGTATAATCAAATAAAGTGGATGATATGATAACCGGCCTCGAAGACAACAAGGTATTCATGGAAGACAGCCAGAAAGAAATATCTTCCTTTCACCTCTCCCAGTTGAAGTACGAGCGAGGGACCTATGCCGATGGAATGAAAATGCGGATCGACTGGTGGGGCCCCTCGTGTATATCGAAGGTGATAGCGATGGTTGGAGGCGGAGACGGCCCATGAAAGTAACAGTGACTCTCTTCGACTCGTCCACCTTCCAACCGATCGCAAGAAGACCTCGTCAGTTGTACGTTCTTCGTCCTGGAGAATAGTAGTCGCGAATTCTATGTACTACGTATGTGTCCTTCGGTGTCATCGACCAGATACAAGGTCGCGTGTTGTGCTCGTCCAAAAAAATAGATGAATAAATAAATAAATAAATAAATAAGTAAATAAATAAATAAATAAATAGATAGATAGAGAGGCATAGTGCGTTGGTACAACACGATGTGCCTGACCTGAGCCGAACCCAGTATTCGAAGAAAAATTTATTAGAAAGAAAAATTGTTAGCATCGAGAGGAAGAAGGATGGATTGGGTAAGATTAGAAAATAAAGTTGATTATAACAAGGATAGTTTCGTTGTCTAATGATCATGTTAAGGATTTGTATATCATTCAATGACAACCATACACGATCAATCGTGTCAAGGAACTTCGTTGTATTACATTTGCGAGTTTACCGAGAATGTTTTTTAAAACGTAAAACGCGCGAGAGCGAAATACGTCTTACGCTCTATCGCAAACTTCTGTTCTGTCTTACTAGAACTCTCTTTTTCTTACTGCTCTCGACATGAATTTCATAATTGCGCTTTAAGCGAGTAGTAGATTATCACTGACAATTATGTACGCTTGTATTCAGATGATTTATACAATTTCTCTTATTATAAAAGTGTGTATATATATATATATATATATATATATATATATATATATATATACATATATACTTTTGATATATATCTTTGCCTGTTAATAATGGATGCTTTTTGCCAATGAGAGATTTTATTACGTTTACTTAAATCTACTCGTAATTCTTTTGTAATTAATCGTAAATACCGCAAGGAGTCTTTTCTTATCCAGCAAAATCCTCACGCTAGTTAACGCAATCCATTCCCATCGCAACGTTTAAATATGTAATTGTTAGTCGGCTGAGAACGGAATTGTTGGACGTAAACTCTGACTCCTATATCGATGACACAAATCAATTTTCTTTGGGAGATCTCGAAGACGAATTCGAATAATTCTATATTCTTCGATCCCTCTTGGTAGGGTTCAATTTACGTACTCGTACAATACATATACGTGTCGATCGGACGTGTACGATCGGCCGGCCTGTTAAATTGGTGGGGAAATTTACCGGTTATTCAAGCTGTCCAATGCTATTCGCCTCGTTCGAATTGCACTCCGCTTTAAGTTGCTCTACGACGACGCGTGCGAAGCAAAGAAGGAGCGAACGTTTGCCTCTGGCTATTCGATTGCAAAATCTACGTGCCTGAAACGATTCTCTCCCTCGCTATAAACACAAAATTCTCTTATTTTCTTTTGTTTTTGTTTTCCTCTTATACGGAATTTCAAGAAATCCGATCGAAAACGAACCCTCGGAGGATAAAATATGAAAGAAGAAAGTTCGAGCTCATCTTCTTAAAGTGATGATCATAACGATCGCGTCTATGAAACTTAGTTATATCATTGTTCAACCTGGTTAAAATCTCGCGAAAGACGATAACTCGATTTTATTCTAAGATATCAAAAGGGATCAAAGGAAAGAGAGAGGCAACGTTAGCTGGTTGCGATATCATATTTCCGGGGCTTGGCAGGTTTTCCACAGAGGCACGATGTGCAAGGAACGCAAGCTGAAAAAAGTTCACTCTTGCGAGGTAACATTGATTAGAACGAGAAAGTAATTTTGCGCAACGTTTAATTCTGGTTCTCCGTACTCGAGATTTTGAGAGGTTTGGCTTTCGACAACACCTCGCTTATTTGGTAATCGATTATTGGGGGACTAAGAGTACCTCCGCGATTAGAAACATGGAAAAGAAATTTATTTTATCTTGAATTAAATGATGAAATATTTCTAATGGTACATCCGCCGTCTATGCGAGAACCAAGAAGATGATAATATTGGATTACCGTAAGATCGTTGTATTAAAAATTAAAAAAGACAAATTAACGATCTAATAGAATTCTAATTTATTAAGGATAATTAAGATCATTAGGCATACCGATCAAATATGCACAAGAGAAGATAACTTTTTACTAGCGAAAGAGAGAGATGCATCGAGATTATTGCACTCGGTAGTTTCACCGGTTGTGACCTTCAAATTTGTCCACGATATCTCTGTGACCTTCGCAAGTGTAGAATGCACACCATCGACGATCCGTTTCGCGAGGAATGCGAATGAAAGGAAAGAGGTGCGTCTCGCCGTATTTTACTTATGTCGAGACCAAAAGTTCGACCACGAATGGTAACTGGAAAGGTGGAGAAAAAGTGGAAAAAAATGAAAAAAGAACGGTAAAAGAGAGAGAAGAAGGATAAACGATGAAAAATGTAAATAACTACTTTAACGTGTGCGAGGACGGTCAGTGGCTGACCTTTCGAATCGTCGATCTTTCTCTCTCTCTCTCTCTCTCTCTCTCTCTCTCTCTCTCTCTCTCTAAAGAGAAAGAGACATACGTTTTATACTATGAGCTCATGGCCATTTCCTTTCTTTTTTTTTCACTCTCTCTCTCTCTTTTTTTATACGAAATGTGTCAAGAATCATTGTCAATTAAAATCATTTCTATTTGTCATTCGAATGAAATATTCTAAACAATCAAATTAGTAAGCAACAATTACGATCTTATTTTGGGTTGTGCAATTGAACTGCACATGGTATACAATGAAATAGCGTCACTGGCTACTCTTAAAATTTTTTAATTACACGTACCAAAGATAATAAAAATCTCGATAATAAAAAATACTTTCTATCTTCTCTTTTTTTTATAGTCATTATAGAAAAATAATTTGCAAATAATACAAGCTCGAGTGTTAAAATATTTCCAAATGAAAAATTTATATATATATATATATATATATATATATATATATATATATGACTTGGTTAGATCACATTTATAATCATCGGTTCATATATTCTATTCGATGTAGAAAATATATGTGTATGTGTGTGTGAGTGTGTATATGTGCGTGCGTGCGTATGTTGGTGTTGGATACCTAACAGTATTATTTTCTTGTGTCTCTTCAATGATTAGAATCCCAGTAACGGTATTTACAATTAAAAAAGAATATTTAATTGGTGACACAATCGCGTAATTAATTTCCTATTAAAGAGAGCGAGAGTACGACTTTGAGAGGCGAATTCCATGGAAAGTAAAAGTGAGCGAACTGGGCGAAGCACGTTGGATTTATCCCCCGTAGGCGATATATAGACATGATTTTACGTATATACAGTATCAAGACGGGAGTGAAACGATTCGTGAAATGAAGGATACCGTTAGTTTAGAGATAGAAAAGAGAAAGACGATAAATTAACATTCTTTGTGAAACTTTTCACTGACGGTTTTACATGGCAGGATATCGATTAACATAATAAAAATATATAATTTATCATAATAAATGTGAATGGACATTTTCATGGGAGAAAACAAAAAGAGAAATGACAGTGAGTAGAAGCTCGAGTTCAAAAAATTATGAAAAAAAAAAAAAAAAAAAAAAGAAGTGAACAAGAGAGAGAATAGCAAATAAAAAGGAAATGTACCGGCCCGACGTGGTTCCTATAAATAAAGGAGAAAATACGTGTTCGCTGTTTTCTTAACGATTCGCCGAGGATGAGAGGAAGACCTTGAAATATAAAATCTGGTTCTCCAAGAATATCAGGCAACCAGCTCGAAAGGTCAATGGGGTTGCTTTCGCATTATGATAATGAGGATGAATGCCGTCTTTCGATTCTTTTCGCGTTATACCATATTTTTAAACACGTCTAAAAATAAACAATAAAATAAATAAAAAGAAAAAAAAACCTGAAATTTCGATCCGTCGTATAGGCGATAAAATTTTTTTTTCTTTTCTTTCACTTTTATGCCAACGCCTAGAATATTTGGACATTTAAGGATTCTTGAAAAGGATATTTAGGATTCTCGACATTGATCGATAAAAAAAAAAAAAAAAAAGAAAAGGAAAGAAAAATATTAACGAGCATTAACGTTTCCTTTTTACGACTACGTGTTTAGGAAGATATCTCGAAAGGTCTCGCGGTTGAGACTGGATATTTTCAAGTTCGTAACGGTATTAAGTTAAAATGATGAGTGAAATCATCGTCCCTTCTTTTTACATCGATAATATCAAATTAGTATTAAAATGTCATTGATACTTGATGACGTTCGACGGAGAAGGATAAAGAAAGAAAGAGAGAAGGATAGAGAACTTTTACTTTTGCTTAGAGAAAGAAAGACGAATTCACGGAAGGAAGAAAATTTATCGAGGAAATATATAAGAGGTTACCGATCGTCGGACTCTTATTATTGAGCTTAATAATAACTTATGTCTCGTTTTGATCACGAAGAGCCTCACGGGAGAATATACAACGTCAAGTAAAACTTCCGTTTCGATTATGAAACTATTCATAAAAGAACACCCATATCGTTCGTTCGTTCGTTCGTTCGTTCGTTCGTTCGTAATCAAATCGTTTGGTCGTCAACGTATACGTACTCTAAAGGATCTCGACTTTATAGAAAGTTATTTGACATTTAAGAGGGTACATTGAACGTTTTGACTCACCTTGCATTTTCCACGGTTTGTACGTCTCCATTTCAATGTATGCATTCTACTACAGATATATAGGATACACGGATTCGATTATGTTATAACCACGTATTACGCGATTACCGCATATTACACCTGCGGTCAAGATACGAAATCGGTGTCGTTTGTCAGTAAACGAAAAAAAAAAAAGAAAGAAGACGAGCAAAAAAACAAGGAAAGAATAAAAAAAAAAAATAAAAGAAAAAAAAATAGTAATAATTCGCAAATAAGCTCGAAAGTTGCCGCTTGCTAAACATTTATGAATCCATGATACAACATTTATGAAAGGATCAGATGTTGGATTTATGATCAGATTTTTTGTTTGTCTTTCTTTTTTTTTTTTTTTTTTCCATTTGAAACCAGTCGACAGGAGACATTTAAATAATTCCCGTTTCGATTTTCTAACTCCATTTGATTTCTCGATGGAGATAATTCGACGTTTTTGCAAATTTATTAGATTTAGATGGAAAAAAAAGAAGAAAGAAAGGAAAGAAAAAAGTACGATAACGACATTGCATAATTTGTATCGCGGTTCTCGTAAGCGGTTTCTCGTAAGATTACTTCTCGTAAAGTCGATTATTCCCTTCGGTAGAAATTCGTCGACTCGTTTGCTAAACTAATAACGCTTGAATTTCATTAGATATTTTATGACGGATCGTCCTGAGAGATCCTTTGTCAGGTTCACTCGGAATTCATGGCCGGCTCATTACCTTCCAAAAGTGCACGATATTAACCGTTATTGTGTGTAGGAACGGTACATTACGTTAACGCGTAACATTAGCGTAACGACGACGAACATGAACGCGCGCGAGCTCGCGCGCACCAAACGCTCCAACTCGAAAAACGTACGAGAAAGTCGTCGAGGAATGGCGCTCTTTCTTCTTGCTTTCTCTTTACACACGTTACATAACGAGGAGTGGCACGGTGTGTTACCAGAGACCTATAATTTTGTCGCGATACATTTATCCTTTGACCGTGTCGTCCGATTAGAAGGATAACGATCGACCTCGATCGACTTTGCAGGTGTATCGATCATTGAGATTTTACACGATCTAAGGGTACTCAATGTATTTTTCAATTGTGTAACGATTAAATAATTCATCCATTGTCGCTGTTAGATTTATTAAAGTATTTGATAAATTTGTAAATTTTATCAAATATAAATTTCGATAAAAATTAATTAAATATCTGATCAACAAATGATAATATCCACGTTTTACAGCATAACAACGTAACAGTCGTGAACGCTTAAGGTGATAAAATGCAAGGACAACGTCTCTTCGCGAATAATAAAATGTAAAAGTGAACGACGTTTTAACATTATTGCAATATGGAATTACATTGGAATTATTTAAAGCTAGATAATTCAAGAGGCACGTTCTCTTATGTAGCGACTACTAATATGGACGTATAAATAAATTATCCGTGGCATGTGAAGGAATAAAGAAAGATGGGGTGGAGGAAAAACGCAAAGAAAAGAAAGAAGATAAAAAGGAACAAAAAAATACCCATTTCTTCCTGAATTTCTACACCGAGACGTTACGTCGTAATAGAAATGAAGTTGTTATTTGATCGTTAGAAAATCAGGATGGTAAATTAACCTGAACGAGTACGCTCCAAGTTAATTTGAGATAAACTTAGCTTTTCGTAAGATTCATTCATAATCGTACGTTCTCTTTCGTTCCTTCGCCGATTCAAAGACCAATCCTATGGTCACAGTGATCGTGAATGAATGACGAAACTAAACGCTATCTATAAGAGATTAATACCGTTAACGAATGATCGTTAAATTCAACGCACAGCCGAGAACGGACGACGAATTATTAATGCGATGCAACGTTCTTCCGTTTCAGGATGTACAAACGTTATTCCTCTTGCTGGCCATTGCCGTCCTTGGTACAATTCAGGATGGTAAGTCATTTCACAATCCTAATCTCACTGGAGTGAAAATCGCCGCGGCCAATTAGCATTAGACACGAAACGTGATTCACTGTTCGCTATCCCCATTGATCATCGACACGATTCGATGTACTTACATAGTGTGTTCGTGTGTGTGTAAATCTCCAAAGCGCATACACGCAACTATATAAGAAAAAATAATGTGCATGTGCTTTGGAGTATTTATATATGCGATTAGAAAACACTTTGGATTAAAAGTTATGATGAAAGAGACTCTCTTCTTTGAATATCATTATTATGATTATTATTATTATTATTATTATTATTATTATTATTATTATTATTATTATTAATATTATTATTATTATTATTACTAATATAATTAATTAATATAAATTATTAGTATGACGATATATATATCATCATCATCATCATCATCATATTATTATTATTATTATCATCATCATCATCATCATCATTATTATTATCGTTTTTTTATTATATATTGTTTATTTATTATATATCAAGCATAATGTTTGATCTCAAATAATATTTTATTTAAATAATCAAGTAACATACATTCGATTAGACGAAACTCGATTACCTTGTTAAGTATCAATCGATAATCTCGGAAAACACGTAGAAGGGAGTAACGTAAGCGATTCGATGTGTTTTTATGCGAAAGTAGTTACGGTAGAATTCTGACGGACGTCTAACACAAGTGGTACAAGTAGCGGTGATAGTCAGACGCATTGAGCGTGGAAGAAAAGGAAAGAGCGAGAGAGAGAGAGAGAGAGAGAGAGAGAGAGAGAGAGAGAGAGAGAGAGAGAGAAAGAGAGAGAAAGAGAGAGAAAGAGAGAGGAAAAATATCGGGCGTACTCGTAAATTTCATTTAGTAGAATGTTCGTAGTTCTTCTCGCCGTATGATACTAATATACGAACGTTCATCGACTTTTAACCGTTACTGACTCGTTGTTATTCAATCAAAAAAATAGTAGTTATAACAAATTTAACAGGCACGCGCATACGTAATTACCTGGTTAATACTTGAAGGAACCTTCGTAAAATCGTTGATACGATCAATAAGTTCGATTTTATATAAGGAAACGAATTTTTAAATGGTAGGAATAAGTCGGATAACGATAATTTTATCCTTCGGGAACATCCAGTCGTTTATTTTAATCGACGAGTCATTCCTACTTTCTCGTTGCGAATGAGAACAACGTTTTCTCTCTCTCTCTCTCTCTCACTCTTTTCCTTTTTCACTCTTGAGAAGGTTTAAAATATTCAAAGAACGCCGACCACTTGTCGATAATATCTGCGGTATTATGTTCTGGAGTTAATACCATTACCACCGTAAGTCTAACATAAGTATAGTTACATATACATAGTGGGCGTGTTTAGCGAAAGAGAATCTCAAGTGGGTTTTATATCGAGCGATATCTTTCTAACTGTTGATGTTAGGAGTCTAAACAGGCGTTCACCGTTCCTTTTACTTTTTGGTGTTACGTATTCGGCATGCAACAACAAGTAAGAGAGCATATGGATAAATTTTCACACGAGAGAGAGATAGCCGATTGACCTCCCTCCTCAACCTGACCCACATGCTTGGTCAGGGTCACTCTAATGACTCCTTATATGATTTCTATTGTTTTCTTTTAACACCTTGCTCCTCGAGGATCGACGAAAGTAAAATGAATCGTACGTTTTACTGGTAACCGCAACGGTAAAATGTGATATTTGGATCGTTCTCTCAATTCTACGTTAAAAAATAATAACATAAAATATTCCAAATATTTGTTACTCCATTCTACGTTATACGTGCGTCCCATTAATATCAATAATCTCCGAATCGAGAATGGATTTTCTATGATCTCATTTTGTGAAACTTCAACGAACGATAATAGCGAAGGAATCTATGCGTTATTAGTATAATAAGTAACAGACCACGTTTACCACGTTTCTTCTCCCGACACGAATGAAAGTTCAATCGCGTTTGAATTTCTCTCGGACCGTTTTCTCTCAACCATTTACGCGTTCCCAGTTGGAAATATATACATATGTATATATGTATAGATGGTACGTAGGTAAAGATCGGTACGGCACGATCCGCCTGTCGTCTTACGTGCGATGTTTGCTCGATATTTATTTACCGAAAGCATTATACGAACTTACGTGTGCGAATCCGCAAGTGAAAAGAATCGGCGTCGATGCGGATCCATGACAAAAAAAATAAAAATAAAAAGAAAACAACTATCGGAATAATTCTCTTTCTTTTTGGATTCATAGGGGATAACGAATACGAGCGAATCATGAAAGTGAATCGCGCTAAGCGAAACTTCCTTATTCTAATACTTCTCTTTCTTTCTTTCTTTCTCTTTTTTTCCCCCCTTTTTGTTTTATTTTCATTTAGGTCTAGCCGAGAAAAAGATCGTTTGTTATTACACGAATTGGTCGATATATCGACCGGGAACCGCCAAGTTCTCGCCACAAAATATCAATCCATATTTGTGTACCCATTTGATCTACGCTTTTGGTGGCTTCACCAAGGACAATGCGTTGAAACCTTTCGATAAGTATCAGGACATCGAGAAAGGTATAATCTTCGTTCGATATGATCCCATTCTCTCTAATTTCTCTCGAAATAATAATTCGGCAATTCTTTTTGAATGAATGCAGGTGGTTATGCTAAATTCACGGGACTGAAGACGTATAATAAAAATTTAAAAACCATGCTAGCGATCGGTGGTTGGAACGAAGGTTCCAGTAGGTTTTCACCGATGCTCGCCGATCCTGCCAGGAGGAAAGAGTTAGTTAAAAATTCGATAAAGTTCCTCAGGCAAAATCATTTCGACGGCCTTGATCTCGATTGGGAGTATCCGGCTTTTAGGGACGGTGGAAAGCCTCACGACAAAAATAATTACGCGAATTTCGTGCAAGTAAGTCAAAAGAATTTTAAACGATTACAACGAATCCTACGAAAATTATGCGCAATCTATCGGAGATCGTTTCGCGAACTTTTTGAGAACGTTTATACGCGATGTTTCTATGCGTTTTACATCGAAGATGAAGTACGAATTTTAATTTGACCTTCTTCAAAAGGAACTTTACGAGGAGTTCGAAAGGGAATCGAAAAAAACTGGAAGACCACGATTACTTCTATCAATGGCCATGCCTGCTGGCATCGAGTACATCGATAAAGGATACGACGTACCTCGTTTGAACGAGTACCTTGATTTCATAAATCTTTTATCTTACGATTATCATTCAGCTTACGAACCTGCGGTGAATCATCATGCTCCTCTTTATCCTTTAGAAGAGGACAATGAGTACAATTATGACAGTGAATTAACGATTGTAAGACCTTTTGTTAACAATATATATATATATATATATGTATATAATAGGTCTAAAAAAATATGATTAGTATCATATTTTTTATCTATCTTAGAACTACACAATCAATCATCTAATGAAAAGTGGAGCATCATCGGAAAAGATCATATTAGGAATTCCAACGTACGGTCGTTCCTATACACTTTTTAACGAAGATGCAACAGATTTGGGATCGCCAGCTGATGGTCCGGGTATCGAAGGTGACGATACACGTGAAAAGGGATATCTCTCTTATTACGAAGTTAGTATTTAGATAATCAAATCTTATGAGAAGATATATTTAATTCGATGCTATACATATATGCAATCTAAATTTATCACAGATTTGCGAAGGTATCACGAATTCGGATGATTGGGAAGTGGTACAGCCAAATCCTAAAGCAATGGGACCATATGCTTTTAAGGGTAATCAATGGGTAGGCTATGACGACGTTGATATCGTTCGATTAAAGGCTCGTTTCATAAACGAAAGGAATCTTGGTGGTATAATGTTTTGGTCGATCGACAACGATGATTTTCGTGGTAAGTGTCATGATCGACCTTACCCATTGATCGAGGCAGGTAAAGAGACACTCCTTATCGAGGACACGTAAGTAATTTGTTCCTTTTCTTTTTTTTTTTTTTTTTCTTTTTTTTACGATCCAACGAACCCGATCAATACCAATACCAATGTCAATTTCGTATATTATTTTTAGAAGGAACGTAGCTCAAAAGCCGAAGTCATCGGAATCGCGTAAAAAATTGCGTGGTCAGGGTACACCGAATAATTCTCTACGTCGAAAAGTGAATTCGAACGTTAGAAGGAGTACGACTTCGGCGCCTGTGACGAGAAAACAAGTGACCACTTCTAGGACAAAGTATCGTACAATCGCACGAACGAGATTCAGTGAGGAGGAAGAAGATCGAGAAGTCGAAAGACGATCTTACGATCCGTCTTCCGTCGAGGAGAAAAACGAGAGTGGTAATGCCGTGAGAAGTACGGATAAAAATAAAAGAAAAAGATCACGTAACAGAAGCAATACTCGTAATCGGTCGTCCACTGGTAAACGTAAAAAACCAATACGAAACGATGAAAACGATGAGAACGATGAAAAAGTTAAAGATACGACGAATCCGATCGGAGAATCACTAAGCAACAAATTGACGACACCCGAACCACCGACTACTCCTGATCCTGGAACCGGTTGGTCGAATAATTCTATACTTTTGATATTTATATTTTCTTAATTGCCATCAAAATTTATCAAGATCGTTGATTCCTTTGAATCAGATTTTAAATGCGAGGACGAAGGATTCTACCCGCATCCACGCGAATGCAAAAAGTATTTCTGGTGTCTCGATAGCGGTCCCGGAGGTTTGGGATTAGTCGTTTATCAATTCACTTGTCCAGCAGGTAAAATTCACATTCGTTAATATCAACGTTGACGACGAACTTTTAATTTAATTTTTTTTTTCCTGACCGATGCGAGTTCGATTTTCTTTATATCACCTTGTTCGATATAGGTTTGGTATTCAACAAAGCTGCCGATTCCTGTGACTATCCACGTAACGTGGTTTGTCCCAAAGCTAAAACAACGCAAACGACAACAAGAGCACCGATCACAGCAGCCACCAGTCGTACTACTTATCTTCAAAGTACAACGCAACGCACAACAACGACTAAATCCGATTCCGAAGAGGAGGACGAATATTACGACGATGAGGAAGAATTGGAGGACTTGGATGACGAAGAGGAAGAGGAGGTGGAGGAGGAAGAAAAAGTAGAACCCAAAATTACTTCTACCATGAAGCCACTTCAATATAAAACCATTAATAGAAATAAACCAAGTACAGCAAGTACGACGACCAGTACAACGTCAAAGCCTGAGAAAGAAGAGGAGTATAAGAATAATGATCCAACAGACGAAGAAGATCCTAGGGTAATCAAAGAATTGATCAATCTTATCAGAAAAGCAGGTGAGATTCTGTTCCATTGAAAATATTATCGTAATACTATAAGGTATTGATAATTAATAAGGATAATTGTTTTATATGATAGGTGGTATCGAAGAATTGGAGAAACAACTACATCTTCAAGAAAAGGGTTCGAGTGCTTCCTTGAATAACGATCCTGTTACCCCGGCTACGATCAGTCGTACTTTATACGAACGCGTTTTAAGCCGACAGGCTAGCAAAATAATTAACAGCAATGTATCGGGCTCTTCTGAGAAAAATAATTACAAAAATGGGCCTGGAAGGGCACAGTTTGAAGGTTTGGACGAAATTCCCGAGGTGAAGAGTCTCAGGAGGACTCAAAAACCACAATACGTTACGATCGAAAGACCAAAGTAAATTGTTTTTAAAATTAAATTCTTTGTGAGGAAGTAACGTTAAAACTTTGTTCATTTTTATTTTTATTTTTTTTTTATTTTTTAATAGATCATCGACGAATGCACCACAATTAGAGGATGAAGAAACCGATGATGATGACGAACTGGAGGATTACAATACGAATGTAGCTTCCTCCGAAGATGAAACTATCAGCAATCCATCAGAAATTAGTACATCGACACAACGTGTAACGCCAAATTATGTGAATATTCGACGCAATCGATTTTCTACGACTACGTCAAAGTAGGTCTATCGAATAAT
Organism: Dolichovespula sylvestris; assembly: GCA_918808275.2. NCBI lineage: Eukaryota > Metazoa > Arthropoda > Insecta > Hymenoptera > Vespidae > Dolichovespula > Dolichovespula sylvestris. Next base: position 5,238,568 of record OU964969.1, read on the forward strand.
AAAGATATTAAATTAATAATAACACTGATATTATATAAATGTATTTTAGAAATGAAAATGACGTGGAAGAGAAAGCTGATGATGCGGAAGAGGAAACTCCAATTCGCCGACGACGTCCTAGCGGATCAACCAAGTAAGAAAAAAATCAATAAAAATTTAATGAATCATAAAATTGTCGTCTACGTCATTGTTTATACATATATATATATATATATTTATTTTTATTTTTTTCTAGAAATCAGGATAAGGAATCTGAACATGTTTCAAAACCATTCCGTACTCGTACGAGGTACAGGTAATAAATGCAAAATACTTTAACAAATAACCCCTATTAATTTGAATATTAGATACCATTTGAATAAAGTAAAAACTTTAGGAATACAGAAGGTAATAAGAGCACTGAGGAATCATCAGGAGAATCGGACTCAGAGGAGAAGCCAATTCAAGGAACTCGACAAACGGATCATGAAATTAACACGGCAACGACGAAATCTAGGTTTCTGCTAAACAATCGTTTCACTCATTACGTAAAGTTCTATTTATTGTAAGAAACATTTTCAATGTTGAAACGTGTTCCAGGTATATCAACATACAACGTTTCCGAAGCACAACTCAGAAAATTTCTGCTGGTGACAGCGATATTTCCGGAGACGATGAAATAACGACAGAGACGATCACTATTAAAAACAAAATCGATAGAGAGGAAGAAGTTACTACGACTTCTACGACTCCTCCAACATTTTCCACGACATCATCGACAACGCTACCAACAACCTCGATACTGTCCACCTTGTCCCCCGTATCCGTGATACCCATTCATTTATCATCATCAACGAGTAGGATTACAAATAGTGAAACAACTAACGTCAAGACGGATCGTATCGAAGACACATCGATGGCAAACGTTCTTAATGACAACAATAATTTGTTGCCGTCAACGACCACGGATTCTCCTGTGAAACTCGTCGAAGAATCAGCTACGGAAATCCTTTTGACAACAGCACCGGCGAGTCCAAGTCCAGCCAGCGCATCGGTATTGACTACAGCCAGGATAATAGCTACGGTTTCGCAGCCACGACCATTTGGATTTACTCGGAGGAGATCCGGTAGTCTGACACCTGACGTAACAACGACGCCATTAGCGCCATCGAGCGATCATTCTAGGTCCAAGGTGAGTATAACGTCGCGAAATTCGACGCGATCGAGCTCGTTTCTGGTAGGAAGAGGTCGATTAAAATCAAGAACGGATACGGCCAATCGTCTTTCCGTCAATAAACGGATTACCGAGCAAGACCAACTCGAAAATCCACCGACGTCCGAGGAAACGTTCATCAAACCGAGAGAAACTACGGTCAATAAGTCAAGACCCAGTAATAAACGTAGAGGAATTAACAGATACGTTTCATCTACGAACAGTCCTATTAACGAAGACATATCTAAGAACACTATATCCCGAAGACGAAGTCGTACGACAGAGTCCCCAAGTACCACCATCAAAGCCATCGCCGAGAGTTCTGGCCCAAGGAGAAGATATCGCCGACCTTCCGTACAATCGACTACGGAAATTACAAAATCTAACGAACTTGAAGACAGTCCGATCGTTAGAATTACGCAAGGATATACGGGCAAAAGCAAAAAGTTTAGATCAAAATCGGAGATCAATTTGGAGAAGGACAATAATGAGAGAATTACAAACATCAGAGTTTTCAAGCAATCGCCGAATATAAATAAAGAGTTATACGGAAGAACGAGGACTACTAGCAAAAGGAACTACGTTGACATCGATGAGATTAATCAAAGGACTAGCGAATCACCGGATAAAAATGAAGAAATTTCTATTCCAATCAACGTCACTGCAACATCAACAACAACGACGACGACGACTACAACGACGACGATGATACCGACAACGACAACCACAAATAAAATCGAAGAGAGTACTACAGAAAGTACATTGAGCACTGTACAAATAACAGACAACGATACAACCAATACCATAGACAGTGATTTGGACGAGTCATCGACGTCTACCGTCACAGAGACCGATGAAAGTAACACGAGTGTTCAACCAGGACCAGAAGAATCCGATACTATAGCATCCACTTACGTTACGGGATCCATAATGGATAGTAATACTGTCTCTACAGACAGTAATGTCTCTTACGAGACCACTGAGAATCCGGAAGTGATTTCGACTACTGAAAATATTCTCATGGAATCGATTTCTCCGTTTGACAAAAACACAGAAATTATACAAAACGTAACAAATATTGATACGGTCGATTCAACGGAAAGAAAGCTTACGAATCAAAGGAGAAAAAAGGTTATTCTTAGAAGAAGGCCTGTAACGGCTAGCATTGACACTTCGACAACGATACAAAGAATTGAAGAAAACAAAAAATATCAAGCAAATCGTAGACGAAGAGTATTGAAGCGCGTACGATTAATCGAGGGGAAATCTTCGACAGCATCCTTCGAGAATTCTTCCTCTCAAGAAGAAGAACAAATTTCGTTGGATTCGACGGCATCCTCCGAGATGACGATCTTCAAATCGGACGACGACAGTGATCACGTATCTAGAGAATTCAAATCAGAAGAATTACAAGAATCAGATAATGTAACTGAAAGTGTTTCGACGTTCGCTACCGAACTTCCAAACGTAATCGATTATACACCGACCGATCATCATTCAACGTACAATAATCTGGAAACTTCGACGATGACAACAGAGAGTACAAATGCCGATAGTTTTGTATCCGATCTAACGACAGTCCCAACAATTATAATCGATGGAGCTATTACGGAAGCATTGACATCGTTAATAACCGGGTCTACAATTTCTGAGAACGAAGATCTTTATTCGACTGTAATTACTACAGAACCAACGATAACACCGCCGACCACTTACGCAGAGAACACGTTCGATCCGGGAGAAGCTCGTTTATCTACCGAAAATTTTACTGACAGTATTCAAACAACCACGGCTTCCTTCAACCGACACATCGACGAGCCCCAAGTCCAAAGCAAATCTTCCCCTTCCGAACCGAGATACGTGCGAAAAAAATTTATTCGCAAACGTCCAATATTGTTACCTGAAACACCGAACAGCAGATATGCTTTAATCTCGAGGCCACATAATCGCGCGTCTTCTACGACAGAGAGAAACGACGTTGACGTGAATCAACTTTCGAAACGTAGAAAGAGTCTGTTCATTCGTCGTCGACCAGTTGTTTCATCGACGACGAAAACAACGGAAGAATTGGATCTCTTGAACATCGAGGATCCTAATGAAACGGAGGACGAGAGAGTACAAGAGGATTTTATTAATTCTGACGATGTTCAAGATACCACAGAAAAAGCTGTCGTAAGTAGTGCGTCCGTGGAGAACGAATCCTTAGAATTTTGGAATCATTATACGACACCTGCTGAAAGAACGGCTAATCAAAGATCGTCACCTCCGGCAGATCGATACAAAAACACATATCCAACGACCGAACAGTCATTGACGACTTATCCAACTGTTATAAAAGATAATGACGAATCGGAGAAAGACGACAGTCGAATTGCCGGTAATATAAATAAACCTCGATACGTAACTATCAATCGTAGATTAGAATCACGACGTCCGTACAATGTTCCTAGTTCGATTAAAAACTTGGACAATGTTCAAGAGGAAAAGATACAGAATGACGATAGAGCCTTATCGACGAAACGTTGGTACCCAATCGGCGATTCCTCGCCAGAAGAAACGGAAGAAAGTCCGGATACTAAGGAAGCCGCCAGATTAAGATTTAGTGGTTATCGTCAAGCAAGGGCACGTTATAGAAATTACGAGGAAAAACTTCAAAAGGAACGAGCGAACAAAGAAACGGATACTACATCTTCGTACTTCGAATTTTCACCATCGACCCTAAGATCGCGTTATCAAACGAAACGTCCGATCACTCCAATAGAAATACCGGTCACGGAAACGTTAATACCCGCAAAAAAATTCGATTATGCAGCCGATGCTTTTCACAGGAAACAACAGTCTTTAAGAACGACAACTCCGCAACAACAGGAAGATGATACCACAAGATATCAGATAGAAGAGAATTCTGAGTTACAGAATCTCATTGATTCTGAACGAACGACAACGCCGTCCAACAAACCGTCTGTGACCAGATTGGTCACTTCGATCGCAGAATCTGGCACTACCGAGAGACAAAAGATTCTAATCAAAACGAAGTACTCGTCGTTGACGTCAACGACGAGAATACCCGTACAAAATGTGATCGCACGTAATGATTACCCTTCGACGACACCCTCGTTGAAAAAATTCGTTGATCCTACGAACAATAATCAAGCGGCGACGAATCTCGATGACTCGATCAACGAGATTCGTCCTGCGATTGAAGCCTCGACCCTATCGATAGAGAGCGAATTCGTTTATCGTGGCAACGGACGATTCACCACTGAATCACACGAATCATCTACCATTCCGATCGAATCTGTCTTCAGCAATCTAATCGCTGGGACTAAGGAACATTAATCAATTCATTGTCATTAAATAATTAACCTCGAAGAAATTAACGAAGAAACGATTCGATAAAGATTAGATTAAAAAAAAAAAAAAAAAGAAAAAAGAAATAAAAAGGAACGAAGAAAATCAATGAACACAAACAATCTTCAATTTATCATTCATTCTTCGTAAACAATGCAGACTGACGTTACAGTATTCAATAATATCTATTCCCTCATCAAAGCAACATATTACTAAGCGCCGTCTACACCGATCACGATAATTGTATGTGAAGCGAAACAAAAAATATAGCAAAAAAAAAAAGAGAGAAACGCATCATTGCAAAAATTCATATACATACCATAAAATGCAACGGGGAACATTAGACGGATTCCCAGGATTATTCGAATGATCGTAAAATCTAGAGATCGATCATCCTCACGAATGTCCGTCCTAGCATTAACGATCGAATAATGACGATTCATTATCACACATTTATCGTACAGCAAACGAAATATCCTCATGACGTAACAAGCAATTATCAAGAACCACTCCTTTCTTCGTCCTCTTTCTCTTCTCCTTCCAAACTGATGACAAATTAAAGAAGTAATAAAAAAAAAAAAAAAAAATAGAATAAATCAGAAAATACCAAGGACTTTTTCGAGAGAAAGGAGGAGAGAGAGAAAGAGAGAAAGAGAGAGAGAGAGAAGGAGAAGGACCTTGGGAAGGATAGTCATTTTAAAGCACGCTGCCTTCTGATTTTCAGGTCGCCAACTCGGATACGCCAAGGCTACCAACCTTAAAGGAGCTCATTGGTTATCAAACATACGATTACACTACACCATCCTCGGTATTCTTAAATTTACTTCATACTATCGATAGTAACGAGGTACATGATCTACAGAGCATCGAAAATGATCAAATTAAATCCAATGTGAAAACGATCAAGACGAAATATCCTAAGGAAGATCTTAACGAAACTATTGATAAAATTAACGATATTTACCTTAATCGCGAACTCGCTAACATTTTTGAGGAACATGGTACGGAGAACAACGATATTGATAATAAATCTTCGATAGGCAAGAAAAGAAAAACCAGAATCGATCATGCTGGTTCCTCTACGACTACTTTAAAACCTACAACGATGCGTGGTACTCCTATCATAAGTTCTACCGCGAAAACTATAACCCGAGGTTTTTATGTGACTAAAGGTGATATCGAAATGACTACGATAATGCATCCAACGACGGAAATTTCAATGTATAACATTGTTTCAAATATAACAAATAACGAGACAATTGTATCGACTAAGATAATTGACGTAGAAAATATCTCCATGATCGATTTGTCTGAAAATAATACAACTACAGGTATGACAACATTTGCTGATACGGATAAGGAATATTCAGAGTATTCGAATACTATTGCCAAGTTCGAACAAACGACGCCGTTAACAATGACAGAAAATATCATTCAGGAAGTAAGACCAAACGATAAGACTCTGTTCGTTGTTAATAATATTCCATCTGATACATCGAGGAGAGTAAGAGTTAGATACAATGACGTTACTAGTTCATTATATATACCTCAGACGAGTTCGATAACAGAGACAACGGTTTCGGATATTTTGAAAACGACTGAAATTAATGAAAATTCTGATACAAATATAACACCAATTGATTACAATTTACCAATCGAATCCGTTGATACAGAATTTGGTATTACGATGCGATCAACGATAAGCAGTTTAAACACAGATACATCTAAACTTACGAATGACGACATTTCAAAGGAAGATACAATTCAAATTGAAAATTTCTCGACGACTATATCGAATATACCATCGGCGGAAGTAACGAACGATCAAAGTAATATCGACGAATTCGTTTCCGGTAAGACCGACGAGTTTGAAAGCACTGTAATATCTGATCATACTTTGGAACATGAAACGACGACTATAAAATCTAATTTAACAACACCAAACATCGAAAAACCTTTAGAATGGATCACAGCGGACAGGGAAACAGATAAAATAAAATTGACTAACGTGGAAAAAACAACCACGATGATTGTAGAAAATAAAAATGCTATTTTGAATGACTTCGATACAGTGACAACTCGAGAAGAACTTAAATACATTACCGTCGATGATAAAAACGTTTATAAATCCGATCCAAATGTCCAACAAGCAACGACCTTATCCGAAAGTACAAAAGTTCCTTCCACGACCTTATCAAACCTACTACCTTCACAGATTCCTTTAACTATTCAGAGTAGGCAAGAAGAGGACGTTCATCCTCGACGACATAGACCTACAATAATCGCTCTTAATAACCAATTTGGTCAAAGAAGAAGAACGAACTTAGAGCACCGAGTGACGCAACAATACGAGATCGGAGATCAATCTTCGATTCGAGAAGATTCGAAGAGTCCTAAACGTGTGCTGGTATACCGAAAGAGGCAACGTAGACCCAACAACACTTCTATCACCACAGTGGCAAACAATACGGTCTCCAACGACGAGGTTAAAACTGATGTGACCGAGAACAAAACTGGAAGATCAAAATTGGTTATCAAGAGGCTGAAAATCAATCGTAAGGAACGGGTGGAAGAGGATAATGTACCATTGGAAAAGAAAAATACCTTTCAGGATTCTCCTCTGGTCACGGATTATACTGAAAGACCCGTGGAGGACGAGGTCAGTGTCAATTTAGAAAAGCCCTGCTATATTGTTTGAAACCAAAAACGAACAAACAAAAAAAACTGACCCGAAACTTTTTTCCGAAGCTATAATCATCATCATCATCTTTGCATTGTACCAAAATGGGGGAACATATACAACGCTAAAACGAACTCTGCGCTAAAATAACGCTAAAGTAGTAAAGTCTTAGCTCCACGGAAGGGGACGATACTTCTTATTGCTGCCTCTGCTCATGCGCCTAACTAAACCAAAAAAAAAAAATATTAAAATAAAAAAAAAAGGTCAAAATCAAGGGGAACGATCCTTTCGCCGCAGATACGCAACGAAACATAAACATTGTCGAGAGGGAGAGAGAGTGAGAGAGAGAGAGAGAGAGAGAGAGAGAGAGAGAGAGAGGGAAAAAAGAAAATAAGGCCGTGATAAAGATGGGGAACTTGCAGGCAACATTGTCCTCTTATCTTCTCTGTTCTGGTTCTCATTTGTTCTGGTTCTTCCTCCCATCAATTAACACAAACGTTCTCTGTATTTTCAAATGGTGCGCCGCACGTTTGACGCACCGGCGCCTACGCTTTTTTTTTTTTCGTTATCCTATGATGTCTGTCCGTAATTATAATGCTTGGCCGAAGGACACATGACGATTAATTGTATCTTAACACAAATGGAGAATGGAGCGTGCAACTTGAGAGATCCTCCGTCGCTTCTACAAATGTTCTCTAGTAATTCTAATCTGTCTGTTACTCTATCTGTCTGTCTGTCTGTCTGTCTGTCTGTCTGTCTGTCTATCTATCTATCTATCTTAGCATCTTTGTTTTTCGGTCACATCGTATGGCTTCTTTTATACCATTCAGAAACGACGACGATACACACATACACAACATATACCTGATGTATATTAACATATCCATGTCTCATCAAATCCAATACGATCTTATTCTAGCTTTTGTTTCAATCATATTCGCGTATAATGTGAATAAGTATCTTCAAAATTATTTTATGTATAAAATGAATTGCCCGTTGAACAGGGAACTATTTCGAAGAGCACGGGATCGTCTTCTAGCCGGACGCCAGGAACTATTCTGGCAAACAGAATAAGAAAACCAAACACGTCCTCGCAGTCAAGTTTCTTATCAACGAGCAAACATCCGAGCACTGTACTACTAGGGGACAATCGAAAGAGTCGACCTGGTGACGAGACCACCTTGTCACCGACGACAACGATAGTCGGTGCGTTAGAAAGACAAAAGCAAACAAATAAACAAACAAACGAGAAAAAATAAACAAACAAAGAAAAAGTCAATAATAATGATGATTAGGTTTCAATGGCGTATGCCTGATAAAAATTAGATTCGATCGAAATTTCACGATTGGAACTTCGATCGGCGGGTAGACAAAATTTCAACGTAAGGACCCAAGATAATTGTTTCAGACGCGTTCGATGATGCAACCGTGAAGCCGGAACTGTCCATTAAGGACGAAGACGAAAGGGCAGAGATAAGCGATCAAAATGGCCGAGCTCAAGAGCTCGCCGTCACTCTGGCAGAACCGCCTACGTCACAGTCTTCATCCAGCACCGGTACTCTACACTTATCGGACAGTTCACGTCCTGAATTCTTAATTTATTTAATATAAGAGGGACAAGGAGGCATTCGAGCTTTGTCTGTTTCTTTTTTTTCTCTTTTACTTATTTTGTATTTCTTCTTCTTTTCTTTTTTTACCTTTCTCTCAAGGAATCATCCGGGATAACGCTATTATTCCTCCTTTCTAATGGCATACGACATCTCTTTATGTTATTATATGTGATTCACATTCGCTTTTATTTTCTTCCTCAGTAATTTCTCATCGTCTCACCGCAACGATTTATGCATTTTAACAACATGCTAAGATTTAGAATCCTTCGGTATTACTTCAGAAGGATTCGATTATCTTCATCGAAGATAAGATTATTCTTCTATTTGCTCGAATTTGAGGATCGAGCAAATCCAACGTTGCACCACCTTCTTCTTCTTCTTCTTCTTCTTCCTCCTCCTCCTCTTCTTCTTCTTCTTCATTTCGGATGAGACTTTAATGTGATTCTTTCCGTAACGTGTGTCTAATATCTAAACTATCGCGGTATTACAACATGTCTGTGTATTTATTTTTCTTTCTTTCTTTCCTTAATTAATATCATCTTTGTCTCTCTAGCATTTCTTCTTTATTGGTCCGTAGAATGGTCTCTTCTCTTTGCGATATCTTACGAAACTAATCGAAGATATCCAATCGCCAATGTGTTTCGCTTTACACCAACAAAATTGGTAACACAAAACGTAAATTCATCTTTCAAAACGCATCTTAACTATCATTTTAACGACATCGTCGCATTACTACGTGCAGTTTACTCTTTAATGTCTTCATACCTTGTTAAATCGAATATTTAATGCGCACTAATCTACTTAGAACGCATCAAAAAAAAAAAAAAAAAAAAAAGAGTATTATCTTCTACGCCCTTCCACTTAAATTTAGTCTCATTTGGGGATTCATCATCATCATCGGACAAACAAAACGCTTCTTCTTTTGCCTTTATTCCGAACAATCGGTACTAATTAATAAGGTTGCACGATCAGGTCGACTGCCGTTAAGGGATACCTTAAGACGCAGGATAAGCACGACGGTAGCACCGCGTACAGATTCGCCGAGAACTAATTCGACGTCCTTGAGATTCAGCACAGTCCCGAGGACACGACAAATAGCGACGACGACGAAGACGACAACTACGAGGACGACGACGAGGACGAGGAAGGACGGGACATCGCGGGGTTCAACGAGTAGGCCAAGGAGGCCACCAGTAATAGATTATGATTACTACGAGGACGAGGATACGCCGATCGTTGAAAAATCAATGTACAATGGGAAACTATTTCTCACGAGTAACGGTACCATACGATGTCTCGATCAAGGCAACTTTCCGCATCCTTCTTCTTGCAAGAAATTCATTACCTGCGCAAAAATGGTGAACGGTTTGATAATCGGCGCGGAATACACGTGTCCTGACAAATTATCCTTCGATCCGGTCGGTGGTATTTGTAATTGGTCCGCCGGGCTTGGTTGTAAAGAATAAAAGAGCGGCGATGTTTCAAACGGCCGTACTCGCGGGACTAACAATAAACGGAAGACTTTTCCGTCTACGTCAAAGAGCCTTCTCGCGAGAGGGTGGCAATTTTCAAATTGTAAAACGATGTTTTTCTTTTTTTTTTTTTTTACGTCTCAAAATCGTCCATCACACACAAGACACACACGCGCGCGTGCGCGCGTACACACGAGAGCACGTATACACAAACACAAACACAAACACACACAACACACACACGGAACGAATCGGTTTTTATAATAGATATATCGTGCGTTATCCTACGTAGCCATAGTTACATAAGTGACGACGAAGAATGGTGATATTACAGTTATAGAATCTCTCGCTCTTTTGTAAATATTATAATATTTTAGTGTAAATAGCGTGGGATATAAAAGATTTTAGTATGACGTCGTGTGTAACGCGATGAAATAACTTATATGTGTATGTAGCGTTGTGCAACTGCTAGCCAAGTAAGTCTTCTATTTCTGTATAAAAAAAAAAAATAAGAAACAATAATAATAATAATAATAATAATAATAATAATAATAATAATAATAATAATAATAATAATAATAATAATAATAATAATGATAATAAGAAGAATAATTTTTAAATATGCATGGGACCTTCGTAATACTCGAAGCAGACAGTCAGGTTAATTGCGTCCGTTAATACTTATGTGTATTTTAGATATGTATTATAATCGTAATAAAAAAAAAAAGGAAAAAAAATATATATATATTATATATCACATATTGTTCGTCGCATAATATAAATTATGCGAATTAAAAATTACAAAATATACATACACAACAAAACGCATAGATCTCGATTTTTTTTCAAGATTTTCTTTATTTTCTTCCCCCCTCCCCCCCGGTATAATTATTATTTATTTATTTTTTTTCTTTCATATGACTCGTTATTAAATCAATTTAAAAGGATGAAATCGGCAAAACAAAGAGTAGAGTAAATGTAATACAACGCGAGACGATTCTTTGACGGAGAGTTTAAATTATATAAATTAAAATAATATATTTTAAATACAATAAAATTATAGGAGAGTTATTACTATTTATAGATGTATGTATGTGTATATATATATATATATATATATATACACATATATATATACGAAGTTTAAATAAAAATTGTGTACGTGTGTGTAGTATGACACTATATGTAATCTAAAAAAAAAAAATTCATTTTCATCAGAATATGTACACTCAATGCACGTAATGCAATAAAAGTATGCATGTACAAATATTGTATGCATGTGTGTGTGTGTGTGTGTGTGTGTGTGTGTGTGTGTACACACGCTGAAATAACATTTCTTTTGTTTTCGTGGTTTTTTTTTGGTATTACGTATATTCGAGTGTACGTGTTTTTGTGAATATGCGTATTGTGTTTGTATGTATACTGTATAGATATGTGTGCTCTGTTCTCTGAAATATATATATATATATATATTTTTTTTTAAACATTCATCACTCGATAAATCCAAGATTTTGGAAAAACTTTCTTTGAGAAATAAGAAATCATATATTGAAACTCTCAAAACACATTAAGACAGATATTGAAAAGCATTAAGTCTCAAGCAGAAAAAAAACACTTACAGTATACGTCTCTCGGTAAGTATTAATGCATTTCACACATGAGCTTGTACATACGATGATTTGAACGACGGTGACACTTTGACTATAATAATGGATAACGCTGCGAGTGTGTGTATGTGTGTAAAATGTGATTTAAAAACATGACACGAGAAATGGCAGCTGCTGTTTGGAGAGAGAAGATTTTTAGATAATAGATCCTATATATTATACACAGTGGCCTTATCGCTTCACAGATATTTATAAAAATAAATACTTTGACAAAAAAAAGAGAGAGAGTGTGTGTTTCTCACATTTACTAGCGTAATTAATTAATCGGAGAACGATAATAAATAATTTAAATCAAATAAATAAATAATTTGCATCGTTTAACATTGTTTCGCGTACTTCTTTTTTTTTCTTTTTTTTTTCTTTTCTTTTTTCGTTTATATACGATTTATAAAGTATTATAATGTGGCGTTTCGCTAATAGTTCGTTGTGTATCGCTTTTTATAAAAAAATATGAACATTATTCGATTTCGAGCGAGTTTTCTGGATCCTTAGTAAGAAAGTCGATTCATTCACCTTTAAAGTTCGTAAAATTCGTTATATCGTTTATGATCTTAGCGTTAGATGAATTAGGCCCATCGCGAGAGCATTGACTCAAAAAGCTTTAGGAAGGATAGGAAATTACTCCAACTATATAACAATATTAGATGTTTCGACAACAACAAAAAAAAACAAATTATATCATGCAATTTAATACAAGAATATTTTGTGTATATATATATATATATATATATATATATATATATATATATACATATTATATTATATTAACATCCATTAAATTAACAGGATTTAAATACACCATATGATTTGAATTTTTATTTTATTCATTGTGAATCTGATCTTCATAATGATATAAACGTGTAAACGATACTATTTCTTAAATAGTTGGAGTAATATTAGCTATATATATATATATATATATATATATATATATATGTATATGTATATGTGTGTGTGTATATATATATATATATATATATATATATGTCTATGCTCTCGCAATAAGAGATATGAATTATTCGTAATATAAAATTCGTTCTTTTTTCTTTTATGTTTATATTAATAGTCGTTTTCAAGCACAGCTTCGTTTATTTTCTCCCTCTAGAACGCTTGCAAGAAAATATCGTTTATGATCATTCATATTTGCGGGCATAAGGAAAATTGAATACCTAAAACGATGCAGGATAGGCGACGCTTGGCAAGTGTTCTAGAAGAGTCGTTATATTGATGCTTTTTTTAACGTGTTATCTTTTTAATGTAAAGATATCAAAGAAATAGTTATTATTGTCCCTTCAATACATAGTCTTATTTAAGTACAAGCCGTCCTTAACACTCAACGGATATGTGTAATTCGTAAAAGATACCAAGGGTAATTAGCCCGAGAATATAGAATAAATAAATATTTTCATCTGTATTTTAATGTTTGTTTTTTTTTTTCTTTCGTTTAAAACGCTTTACATTAAAAAGATACCACCAATCTTTTAATGCTAATACTCATGACGTGTAGAACTTATTGGTCTATTCCCGATTATTTCAGAACACCAAGTTGTTAAAAGATTGCCCTTTCTTTTACACGTACACGTTATTAATAGCATTCCCATACCAACTAACAATCCTTGTATAGTCCTTTTTGAAAATTGGGTGATTCCATAATTTTTTTTTTTCTTCTTTTTTTTTTTTTTTTTTTTTTTTAATAAATTATGAACTTACACACCAAAATGGCAAAAAGGTAAAATTAATATTTTTTTCTTTTCTTTTTTTTTCTTTTTTTGATTTCACTTAATTTTTGCCTCTCAAGATGGGAACAATTTGAAATTTGTCCGTTACATCGTAATATTAAATTATAGGTCCGATTCGCCGTACAATGCAGTGGAGAATGAGCGATAATCTAAAGCTCCAGGAATTGCATTCGGACCTTTGTATGGTGGCATTCGTTGAATGCAATATTCAGCTTGATCAGGAGGTAATTCTCTCCTCAATTCATCGGGTAGAATATATGGCTGTAAAGAAAATTAATAATAAAAATTTTATAAAGGCTTTAAAAAATTATTAATCTTAGCTAACAATTATCATTTATATCTTATCTTATCTTATCTTATTTTATCAATTATTTTACCTTGTCACCGGCAAGAATGCGGAAGCTATCGATCACTTGTTCAGCAGTATCAGTGTCTGTAGATTCGCGCGTCATAAAGTCTAAGAATGCATCAAAGTGCACGTAACCTGAATTATTAGGATCAACGATCGCCAATATTCGTTGGAAGTCGATATCACCCTGCCTATCCTTTCCAATAGAATAGCCCAAAGAAACGAGACACGATTTGAATTCATCCGGAGCCAATCTACCTGTTCTGTTTTTGTCGAAGTGATTGAAACTGCTTCGGAATTCATTAAGTTGTTCTTGAGTAATCCCCTGTATATAAAAAAAAAAGAAAAAGAAAAGAAAAAGAATTAAAGATAGATGTGTATATATATATATATATATATATATATATCGTTTATCTATAAAATATTTAATCTATAAAATATTATTTATATATATATATATATATATATATATATATATATATATATATATAAGAATTAAAGATATTCTTATTATAGTTAACTTTAATAATTTGAATTTATTACCTTGGAGTCTCTTGTAAGAATCTGATTCTCAACTTCATTAATATTACGATTGATAGATGTTAGAAGTTGTTCCCAACCAACTCGTAATGTTTCCATCGTATATTGTGTGTAACGATTTTCGAAGATCATGCCCTCCTGAACCGCTTGATGGATTTTCTCTAATTCCTCAAGATGTGCCTTATATTGATAAACGGCTTGTTCGTACTCCTTCAAACGATGCAATTGATCTTCCAGCGTACCCTGTAAAAAATCATCGTTTCCGATATGATATTCCTACAATACCAAGATATTCTATAATATTAAAAATATTTACCTGAAGTCCTAAACCAATAGCAGTAACAGCATCCAATTGTCGTTCTATCCATGGCCCAACGGCATTTGCTTTTTCAGCAAATTGTCGTCGCAACAATTCATTATCTTTTTTACATTCGTTAAGTACTCGCATAAATAGTTTTGTACGTATTTATCACATTAACATTAATGTCATGATACTTAAATATTCGACATAAAAAGAAAAGAAACAAAAATGAAAAAAACGACGTAAAAATAAAACTCAGAGATATAAGGATACTTTGCTGCTTGCGAAGTTCAGCTTGTAATGTACCATCACGTTGCGGCACCAGTTGCCTTACATCGCTCCATTTTTTAGTTAAATCCTGCCATCATTAAAATACCGATTAGTATGTCAATCCATCATGTACATTTCAACGTCCTACAATTATTTGTTGCTTACCAAAGCGGTAAGAGTAGTATACGGATTTTCAAGGCCACCCGGAATCTGGAACTGCTTAACTATTGATTCAACTTCTCGTACCAATCCCACAATTGCATTGTATTCCTTATCAGCTTCGCCTAGAGTTGCTTTAAATGCAGCATGTGCATCCATCAAACCTTGAATTTCTTCCATTGTATGTACAATAAACATGTCCACAAGATCTTCTCTAGTTCCATCCAACCAATTGTTGAATGGCTACATTATATAGATATATATACATCATACAAATTGGATTGAATATAGAATCACGAATCTTTTTTAATCTGACAATTAAATATAAAATTTACTTACCGCAGCTCGCTTTGCAAATTCCAGATGCAACACATCAATCTTCTCCAATATACGTTCTGCTTCATCAAGTGCTTGACGTCTACGTTGAGTAAGTGTACCCAAACGATCCCACTGATCACAAATTCGTTGACATCTAGCATTTACAGATGCACTATCATGATATTCCAATGTACTGTGAAAATATTCATAATATTAATTTAAGAATAACTTTTGAATTTGATATAACTTGGAGAGAGAGAGAGAGAGAGAGAGAGAGAGAGAGAGAGAGAGAGAGAGAGAGAGAGAGAGAGAGAGAGAGAGAGAGAAATAGTATACATAGATTATTACTTCAATTCTTGAGCAATTGCAGCGATTTGTTCTACACGATCTTGATGTGCCGCAAGATCCGATTCAAAGGCCTCGTGTTTCTTTTTCAAAGCCTTCAACTCGTTTAACTTGCATTGTCTGAAGTGCTGCGATGTAAGCATTTCTTCTTTACCCGCTGTCCAATCTTCATGCGCATCGGCTTTGTGCTTGAACTTTTGAGCTAAGTGCTCCAATCGTTCTAGACGCATCATTTCAGACAGCAACCATTCTTCAAAGGATTTCTCTGCCAACTCTAAGCCTACAGTCATTCATAATATCTTAGTTTTACGAACTATAAATATTAAAGATATAAAAAGACATTGCAAATAATTGTACCTTTCCAGGCTTTATTAATATCCGATACCATTTTTCCTTCGGTGGGCATATATGCAGGACGATTGCTCAGTCTCAGCTTAGTTTGCAAAGTATTAAAGTTGGTTTCTAGTTTAGCCTTTTGCTCAACACGCGGAGGTTTGTGCTTACGACGATATGTCCTATATTCTTCTAATTTCTTTTGACAACCAGCAAGAGAATTGTCTGTTTGACGACTAGCGAGCCACGGCATTGTGCGACGAATCCATTCCAATAAATCGGATGCCAAACGCTCATACTCTTCCATCAGTCTTTCATTTTCTTGATTTACTTTCAAAACCTTACAAATCCTATTGGCTGCTGTTTCGGCCTATAACACAAACTTTATCATTTGTTTCATAAAACACAAGAGAAATTATTATATCGACTAAAAATGATTGTTAAATGGAGGATTTTACATGCAAATGCAAAAGTATAGACAATTAGACTTTTTATCAAGTTCGTTCGTCAATCATTAATTTAGTTAATGCAATAATGCATGCATGCATATTAGATCATAACCGTTATGAATTAATGTGAAATTCTTAAAACACACCTTTTGAGCACCGCTAAAACAGTGGTAATAAGAAGAAACGTAGGTCATCACAGCCCTCTCATCAGGCATTGCTGTATTTCGCATATCTAGAAAAACACAGTCAAAGAATCTCAAACCATGCATTGTTAACTTAAATACCCAAGTAAAGATTCATACATGTATTCTCAACAGTTGTAAGAAGTATTTAGATATACATACATATATATATATATATATATATATATATATATATATATATGCTTTTATTTAGTTTAGCTTTACCTTACATTCAAAAAAGTGAATATAGCAAATATAATACAAGAACAAAATAATAGAGAATCACTGCTGGTTCAAAAAATGTCCATTGCAATGTATGATGTATTGCCAGACTCTCATGTTTTGATGGTATTATATTTAGAATAAAAAGGTTCATGTTATTCATCGATTAGCATGATTAAATTCTGTTAAAAATAAGCACACAATCTAATTGTATTAGTGAAAAATTGCACAGGTCACTTTGTAACAGGATAAAGAACACGCATTTCTTTGCGCTGACCTGTTGAGCACCTTGGAAGGCATGGTAGTAGCAGGAGACGTACGTCATGATAGCTCGCTCATCAGGCTTGGGAGTGTTGATCAAATCTATATGATATTAAGGGAACATAATATTAAGAGTTGATATAATTCAATTTAATGTTCAAAAAGAGACTTTTATCCATTTTTAGCGCCTTCCTGCATCCCTAAATTGTACCTAGTCTGGTAGAATTTTGTATATAAAAAAAAAATTTAACATATTTGAGCTTTCTTTCATATTAAAAGTACAAAATAATGTAAAGATTTATTTCAAATATAAACATTGCAATACATACCATCGGGATCTAACATGCGAGGAATGTCCAAATATTTCTCAGCAACATCAAAGGCAGTATTTAAGTTTTCCAAAGGATTGTCCTTGCTAAGTTTATTGTAATCGATCAGATCAGGACGATGACGATGGATGAGAGCACAGAATGCAAGACCATCTTTGAAGGATAAGTGGAAGTTTTGAACATTAACATTCTTGTATGGTGCAGTTTTACGTTGACACCAAAGCAGCAGCCCCTCTTTTGCTGTCATTTCCTCAACGGAAATATCTTGGATAGCAAATCTCAGAATTATAGTCCATATCATACCCAATGTCATTTTTAAATTACCATCAACAATCTCTGTAAACAATTAATATATAAATTTCTCAATTTTCATTAAGAAGAAAGTGAAAACATTTAACACAACAACTGACCTTCTGCTCCAATAGAGACTAATTTTACCCCTTTGCTTGCAATATAGTCAAGGGCTTTATTCACATTAGCAATCTTATGAAATCTCATTTTGCCTCTATCAGGTCGTGGAAGGGTTTCTCCTGAAATAACTTCTAACAGCAACATCAGTTTTAACCCATTTCGAAAGTCGTCTTCGATCGATTCGATGGCAGTGCCTGCTTTACGAAGATGTGAATTACACCATGCTGTGAACGTCTGAAATTAGAAAAAGAAAATATATATATATATATATAAATTTATATGCTGTAGTTCTCGTGTATCTTTCTATTATATCGTCTAGACATTTTTTTTTATCATCTCACAATATATTTAAATGTTTAATTTATTGACAATTAAAATAGTACAGGTACTATTAATAAATGAGAATCAAAATTTAAATGTTAGAAACATAACGGATCAATCAAATTTTTTCTCTGAACTGTAATCAAAAATAAGCAAGATGTATAGAATTTAAAATGAAGAAATGGCAACTATATTACATCAGATATATTTTAGTAACGACCCCGATCTCTCCAGCTATATATATCTTCTGTCCTGGTTCTTAAAATGTGCTTCCTATTACTTTTAACAATTATTTTTAAAAACTATTTATTTTAATTTATACTTGAAATAGAAAAAAAATCAAGGAACATTTATCCTATGCATAAAAAAAACTACAAATTAGTATAAATAATATTTTATCTCAACAAATATTGTACAGAGTATTTTCCTTACAAAAAAAAAATCAATTAACTCCAAATAACACACATACATTTCTTTCATTTCAATCTTTTTTTTTTTTTTTTTTTTTTTTTTTAATTTGTATATTATGTTTTTATAATCATAACATAAAAGGTATATAAAATTAATATTAATTAATAATTGATATTACGAAGGATTAAATAAGCTTTACTCCTTCATAAATTGTATAAAATTTGTACCTGGAAAAAATTCAGGAAATGTTGGATTCTATGTAGTACATCTTTAGTAGTGTTACCTACTATATACAGATAAAAAGAAAAACCTATAACGCACTACAAAGTACTAAGTATAAAGCATAAACAAAATATGTATTTATGTACATGAAATGTTTGATTACTTTTTCATATAAATATTTTTATTTTTCTAAGAGATACATTACAGAGATACATTACAGACGATTATATACAGATATAATAAGCAAAGATTTAAGAATTTAATTCCTTTATAAATGGCCGCCATAACGACCATGATAATCTAGCAATATCAATAATAATAATAATAATAAAAGACATAGCTGCGAAAAGATTTTTTGGAAGGGAAAAATATTGCGTGAAACTTAATACGGGTAGCGTGAAGCACGACGAGCCAAAATTGGACATGAGCCACCCTAACCTCTACACAGAACCTAAGATCTATTTGTAAAACATCGACTCCTCCCGCGCTCAACGGTAGACGCAGTTTCGAAAACATTCGAACGACTACTCAGTTTCTTCGCTCTGTTGAAAGATCAGATTTTCAATGATTGTGCCAACACGAAATAGTAACGATTTAAGCTTCTAGAAGATTATAAGATTGACATAAATGATACTCGAATTTCTAGAAGATTACATCATTCTTTTTTACAATAAATAAAATGACAATTCGTTTACCTTAAGAAACACATATAGAATTTTAATATAAAATATTTCGAATAAAAATGACAACCATCTAAATTTATGTATGCGAATATATATATATATATATATATATATATATATATATATATTTATATTTATATTTATATCAACGAAATATCTTATAACATCAAACTTTACGTAAGAACAAAATACATACGTATCCGCCGCATGTTAAACCTAAAGAAAGCTAAAGAAAAAGAAAGATTATGTTTCTATACACAAGGTTTTGTTTATATGACCGAATTAGCAGTCGATAGGATGAATCACTAGTGAAACGAAGTAATTGCAACACGCAGTAAGTGTATGAAGACGCTATTAATACGGACATTCTTTTAGTCCTTATCATTGTGCGATATTTCGTGCCATTGTAGTCGCCGTAAAACTTATTTCAAATTTACGAAACTAAAAGACAAACTAAAGTTAAATGTTTGCATAAATAAAGATTGCACGCGAATATAATTATAAATAAGTTCCGAGTAAAAAGATAATAGTAATAGAGGACAGGTTAAATAAATATAGGTCGTTAAACATACAAAACGTAACCCAGTGGTATTCGCATAATAATTTCACATAACCTAAATCCTAAATCTCGAGTGTACGTGGGTGTACGTTACTCTAATTCATTTCTATTATTAAATTCTGGCAATACGTCTCATTTTCCTCGACGTTTAATTGTTCCTTATCGCGTGGATACGATTTATAAACGAAGTTATAATTTCCACCGTAACATACGACGCAACGCAAGGTCAACCGAGAAGATAGACGAAAGAGAACAGACGATAATTTATGTCAGAAGAAATGTACTCTCGTTTATTTACAATATTATTTTCTCTAAGCGTAAAATAAATCAAATCTTGAACAGATATTTTTTAATCGCGGACGGATATTCTTTTTCTTTTTATTTTTTTTTTTTTTACATAACGAATAGATACGACGTAAGGATACTATGCACTATATATTGTTATTTCTAATTCTATAAAAAAAATAAATAAATAAACACTATTAACCACATTAAAACACTTTCTCTTATCCTTGCTTCGAGTTAACCGAGCGCTATTCATCAGACGACGACAGATGTTCTTAGCAAGGCAGGTGATACTGGCAGTTAAAACATGAAACTATACCGAAGGAATACATATACGTGTGTATAAGTCGATTAAACGTTCCACGAAAGAAAAAGCAAACCGATTACCGAACGAAATATTTTCCGAGATAAAGAGAGCAGAGAAAATAAAAAAAAAATAAAGAAAGAAAGAAAACAGAAAAAATCACAGTTCGACCATTCTAAATAAAAATGAAACTTGAGTTTCGATCATCGAACTCATGTTACCACGAGAATGATCTTATTAGATCTAACGTATTAACGATAAAACGATAACACAGAAAGAGAAAGAGAAAGAGAAAGAGAACGAGAAAGAAAAAGAAAGAAAGAAAGAAAGAAAGAAAGAAATAAAGAAAATCTCACTTTTAACGTGATTCATCACGGTCACTGTCCTATTTTGAGTACGAACAGAAAGTATATATCGTTACGACGCGTGTTATAACAGACATTCATTCAGAAATATCTCGAGGCGTTATGCGTCGGCATCGGAAATGCCGTACGTAATTTCAACCTTTAGAGTAGCCAGGACCATTCGAAAATAGTTTAATCGTAGGCGAGAATAAAATTTTCTTGCGATGATATTACGAATGACGTGACCGAAGATGGTACATACAAAATGAGAATGAGAGAGATAGGCAAAGAGAGAGAAAGAAAAAGAAAGAGAGAGAGAGAGAGAGAGAGAGGGTTATACGAATAGTTATCACTGCATAACAATCGCCTTAGTCAAGGTGTATAACACACGGCATGTGTGGGTCACCCGATTCCAAACTGAGATTTGGCCCGAGTCCTAAACTTTTCAAAGGTTAATGATCTTCTCGTATCTCTTCGACACGGATTGTAATCGATTGTACGATTAATAACTATCGTCGTATCGGTAACATTTTATTAGATAAGAAACGGCAAGCACCCGTACGAACAATTTTCAATAATATTACGGGTCTTAAGATCGGAAATGTTTAAATAACGGTCCATTGAAATTTATTACCCGCGTAAGATAATGTTACTCTATATTACAATATATGTAATAATTCCAGCCTGATAGGAAGTTAAGTTGTAGTACATTGAACGGTGAAATAAATATACGGTGAACGAACGAACCAGGAGAGTACGAACGTTCGCTATGTTAAATATCGAAAATTTTAAGGCGCCGGCGTTGGGGGAGAAGATCGGGTCGATGCTTTGGGACCCCGAGGAGACTTTCTATGATCGACGTCTTACTCTGTACCGCGTGTCTTATCTATTTATACGATCTATTTATACGGTGAACATCAGACGTCACAGATAGAAAGGGGAAGAGGAAAAACGGTTTATTGTATAGCATATATAGCTTAACTCTGACTTTTGTCAATACGTAACTATTTCACAATTGTTTATTATATAATTATAATATAAGCGAGTTAATAGATTTATATTATTAACAAACGTCGAAATATAATGGTCTGATATAATTATTTTATAAGATAACAAAAATATTATATATATATATATATATATATATATATGTATGTATGTATGTATATATATATAGTGGATATAATTAGAAAAGATACAGAAAGGGCAAATAGAAAAACAGGATCGGACTATCGGCTATCAACAGTGACAAGTGCATAGTACATATGTGCACGTATATAGACAATGTTATCAACAACATTATACGATAACGCATCGGCCATTTTATTTTGTTTCTCTTTTTATTTCTTTTCTTTTTCTTTTTTTTTTTTTTTTACTTGGAGAAACGTAAACACCATAATTGTTGCGATAACAAGAACGTCCACGTTGTTCGAAAGAATCATTATCGAATAATAATAAACGGAAAAAAACTCGTATATATACATGTTCAAAACGTCTGACTTATAATAAAAATATGTCGATGTACATAATAGAATCGATTTGAAATCGATAAATCTCAAAGATAAAATTCGATCGAAACGGACATCGAGAGCGAGATCTCTTCTCCCCTGTCAGTAATTTTTCTTAGACCTCGTCGCATTCGTTCTACGCTTGCTATCTGAGATTTATGTTCTCAAAAGTGCGACCTATTTCGCTGAAAATACATTGGGTGGCCTTTGGAACTGGCAATAAAATACAAGAGGCAAGAGAGGATGCATACAAGCGGTGATGTGCTCGTGGTGTTACGAGGAAGAGACGAAGGTGTCCGATGAAAATTAGAAGGTCGTAGAGGATGTGCTCGATACTATCGTTGGAAAAGAAAAAGAAAAAAAATGCGATGCTCGCTAGAATAAAAAAAAAAAGATCTATCGTTTCTCTTTAATAATAAAAAAAAAACACACACAAAGAAATAAATACATTCCTCAACCCTTTCATTAATTAAATCATACCAAAATAAAATAAAATAAAATAAAATAAAATAAAATAAAAAAATGAAATGAAAAAAAGAAAAAAGTTTTCAAACTAGAGTGATTACGTTCGGGTCGTGCGATTCGTAAAAAGATTATTTTTCTATGTGTAGTTATGTCACACGCGCGCACGCTGTGACGCGCCGAGTGTTTGAGCCAAGAAAAACTGATTTCTCCTCTTTTACTATCTCAAACGATTTCTCTGACTCTATAAAATTCTTCGAATTCTTCTTCTTCCACGGGCAATACGAGATTCTATAGATGATAATTACAAAGAGATACGTGAGATATTATCGACAATAATGTATTTCCGCAAATGTTCGAGAAGAGAGACATGACCCATTTAGTACTACGGGAGGTGGGGAGGGGAAAGGGGTAGGAGGAAGAGGAGGAGGAGGAGGAAGAGGGAAGGAAGGGGAACCAAGGAAAAAATTCCTATCGCCGTTCCCTGGAATGTTTCATGCGCAGCCTCGAAAGTCAGCGCAACCGATGAGGTTTTACAAGAAATTTCTGTACAGTTAACCAGCCGACACGACGACGAACTAGTCCCTAGTTTCGTTCGCCATTTACGCTATCGTTCTCGCGCACATATAAACACGCGCATACACGTGTATACACATATTTATAACGATCTTAATAAACACGACGTCGAACAATGTCACGTTGATTGAATAAGCGACAAAGTGTGTGTGTGTGTGTGTGTGTGTGTGTGTGTGTGTGTGTGTGTGTGTGTGTGTGTGTGTGTGTGTGTGTGTGTGTGTGTGTGTGTGTGTGTGTGTGTGTGTGTGTGTGTGAAAGCGTGCGTGCATGCGTGAGAGAGAGAGAGAGAGAGAGAGAGAGAGAGAGAGAGAGAGAGAGAGAGAGAGAGAGAGAGAGAGAGAGAGAGAGCGTATGAATCGAAAGTGAATAAAACGGCTAAACAAAATCGAATTGTTATTTACCGAAAAAAATAGAATTATTATTTAACGAGAAAGTTAATGACTTCAATTATTGAATATTCGAAATCGTCAATTTAAAAATTAACGAAGGGCAAACAATAGTCAACAAATGACACTAATTCGATTGGTTTCACGGTATATATAATTGTTCATAAAACTCAAAGTTTTTTGGATCATTTGTGATCGCGATCAAAATATTCGCGCGAGTGTCGCCGAGAAAACACGGTGACCTTTCCGTCGCGCTTTGCAACTCTTGAAATTCGATGAGACTGCACGTGGTGTGTGTTCGGCTATTGTACGATGCTTGCGCTGCAATTTTTCTCTCAATTCAATTATTGTATATAGTTATCTTCCTAATAATGTCATAAAAAGAATTATTAATAATAATATTTGTCGTTTGTGACGAATGAAAAAAAAAGAATAAGGAAACAAGAAAAAAAAGGAGAGAGAGAGAAATAAGATCTTTTTTGATCGTCTGACATCAAAAGAAATTTTTATTTCGATCGACGTAATCATGTGGAACCTAAAACGAGAGATAGATAGGTAGGTAGATAGATAGATAGATAGATAGATAGATAGATAGATAGATAGATAGATAGATAGATAGATAGAGAAGGTTATTGCGAGCCTCCGGAAGAGAACATGTAAATCTCTCTAAAATTAGAGCCGTTGCGAAAAATATATCCGACACCTTAACGGCGTCAAGAGACTATTTCACGAGGAGACAGAAGGAATTTCTCGGTAATCGGATAGAAGCCAATAGATATATATCTGTCTCTTATCTGATATCCAATGTCGCCATTAAATGCGCGGTGAGTCGGTCAAGACGTCAACTTAGACATTTATATACGTATAATTGAAAATCTATATAATTTTTTCATCATCTGTCCCGTTAGGATTGCAATATCGTATGATAATAATTGGGATCTTTCATAATATGTTACGAACATTGTTTCGTACAATCGAAGCGTCCATCGCACATAATCGATCGATCGTATTCCGATCGACTTATCGAAAGATACTCATCGACCTTTTCTTTTTGTTTCACGAGGCCGCCAATTTTCAAAGTAACGCCGACAACTTGTAAAAATTTTCTAAAGAGAAACAAAAAAAAAGATCGAACATATAGATATATACGAATTTGACTGACTCATTGCTTGATTATTTTTGTCATAAAGTCTGAAAATACAATCCGAAGGGCTCTGGCCGATATACGCAAGGAGACAAGCCTGGGAGCCTTGAGCTCTTGCCAAAAATGAAGAAAACGTTTCCAACGAGTACTCGAGGATGTTCTACTTCATCAATTAAAGACCCGCGCCCGTCCAATATCTTTTGCGAATACAAAATACCAAGAGCAAATTCTTCTCTCGACTTAAACGAACGTGCATAACTACGTGACACATAATATAGGTACGTGTCCCCTAAGTCTAATATTAGAATTGACATTAGTACTTTGACGAATAAACGTTGCTATATAAAAGAAAAGAAAAAAAAAAGAAAAAAGTATAATAAAATAAAATAAAAAGAGAAACGAGAGGTACTAAAAACCTAACTTTTACGCGGGAAAATTTGAACATTATATAATATATCTCGTACGATGTATGATATATATATATATATATATATATATATATATATATATATATAGAGAGAGAGAGAGAGAGAGAGAGAGATGCGCTCGTCCAATGAACAAGAGAGATAAACAATCCTTGATATCCACGTGCAAAAATCATTTTCGATAGACCTCACTGTTTTATAAAACTCCAATAAAATATATATTTTTTGGTTTTATTTGTTTTTCTTCGATTCAATATTTTAATCAACTCGTCGAAGAAATCGCATCTTATTCGTTTCAAATTTAAATCGAATTCGTGGACGTCCAACTACAGATCCTGCCGTTCGTTCATTTAACGTCCTTTGAAATCGAACATATCGAACTCTGTCAATACGGTTAATACGGAGAGAGAAAGGGGCTTTTAAATAGAAATAAACATAGATATATACATATATACATACACACATATGTACGTATATGTATATATATATCTCTCACCTTTTTTTGTTGTTTCTCCCAGGCCGGGTCCAAGAGACCTTCTCTCTCCCACTCCTCCTCGGGCTCCATGTATCCGTCCCCGTAGGCCTCCATGTCGTTCATCCTTCTTCCGTATATATCTCACGTTCCTTTAACGCAAATCCCAAACGTGTCACCCGATATTTATCCGTACGTAGAAGAAATAATTAAATAACTAGGATACATCCGAAATTATCCACCTTTTTGAACGTGGGAATTCTTTACGTGTCTCTCTATCAGGTTGTATACTCGTATCAAACGCTCTTCGCGACAATAACGGAAACTGACCGAGAAATCGAGAGAGAGAGAGAGAGAGAGAGAGAGAGAGAGAGAGAGAGAGAGAGAGAGAGAGAGAGAAAAGAAAGAGAAAGGGGAATAGTACGAAAAGGACAGCAAGCGTGTGTTTGTAACGTAGAGGAGGCGCGTCGAAAAGGAGGAACAGGCACGCGACGGTTTCGAGGAAGAAAGGAAGATGATACGAGAGAACCGAGAAAAAAGAAGGGAAAAAAAGAAAAATAATCAACAAGCGAGCGAACGATAGAGAGAAAGAGAGACAGAGAGAAAGAGAGAGAGGTATGGCCGAAAAACGTGGTAACGTACCCGCTAAGCCCAGAAAATGTTCGGTTCGTGTCTTTCCCTCGCGCTGACCCCTCTGCCACGAGTCTGACACACGATTTGCTTGCCGGCGCACGAGCCCCCTTCGCCGCCGTTCGCCGCCCTCCCTCCATTACCAACGGAATCACCCGAACCCAGACCGTTCGCTCGCTATTACCCCCACCATGCTTGCGCGGTTTCGTTTCGCGTTACGAAAATGTATGCGCGATTGATGTTCCATCCTTCCTAGCACAGTGGAGTGGGGAATATACACAAACAACAAATAGAGAGAATAAAAGAAAATCGAACTCTTCCTTCTCGCTTATTCTCACAAGAGATAAATACGTTTCATCGGGGGAATCAATCAGTTTGTATATTTACTATCGTCGCGTTATAACCGAACTGTTCGTCTTGCGAGACTGTTTACTCTTAATTATAATCTATTTTAATGTTGCTTTAAAATCAAATTATCTCGTGTACCTCCGTTTAACCTTTGCTTCGTGCGATTATATGAAATTCGAAGAGAATCTATCTTGTGATACGAATTAAAAGTGAATTCGAACTTTTTAAGGTTGCGTACTATTATTCTGGATAATTTTACGGAGCTTCAAGATTAATAGGTTAGGAACGTATTCGCCGGTAATACGTAATATTTCTCTATTTAATTACCTCAAGAGAGATGACACGTATGATAACACTTACTATTCGACGTATGTAAAAGCTTGAAATTAATGCTCCGTTATGAAATTGAAAAGGAAATTAAAGAAACGTCTAAAATAAAAATGGTCATCATATAGTATGATACTTGATAAGATCGAGCTCAGTTCTCGTGTCATTTTATTATCCTTCGTGTTATAACTTCAAGAATATTACTTTTGCAATAATATCAGATTTTATTATTGACCCAAGATTATATTCAAATTTATTACGTTTTTCGATCGCACTATAGCATGTCCAAAATGTATGTATCTACTCTACATACATACATACATACATACATACATACATACATACATACATACATACATACATATATATATATATACATATTATATATATATATATGTATATATATATATATTATATACATATGTACACCATTTTAAGTACGTACCTAAGCTCATTGACCGAAACTAATTTCAGCTCTCCTTTACCACACAAACTATAATTGACAAGTTCAAGGACTGCAATAATATTTAAATTAAAAATAAAGTCGGAATGTTACACCTCATACACTCGTACGTTACAGAAACAATACGACTATTCGCGCAAAATTTCGCGATCATCCAAGATAACTCCATCACCGCACGGCTTTGCAACACTGTCACGAATCAGTAAAATCTAGAGAGGGAACTTTTTCATTGTAAAATATTTGAGTTTAAATAACAATTTCACATTTCTTTTTCATTTTTAAATATGTTCAACGTTTTGATTAATCATACGTAAGATTAATTTGTTATTTAATTTTATTTATTATTGCTTGTTCAATTTTAAATACATTATTATAATCTTTCCGTTTTGTGCTCCAATATAAAATTTAAAAAATAAATGTCATGCGACAAGTAATGAATGAAAAGTAACTTAATGATAATATTATTCCAAAAATAATAGAGGTTGGTTAATGAAATGTTTAATAATAATGATTTTCTATATTACAAGGTGGCGTTCAAGATGGCGCTTCTAATATTCGACAATCCTGCGAGAGCATTTCCTAGTGATTGATTCTCTTATAATCTGCAGTAAATCAGTGCCAGTTATTGCGCTTCTTAAAAGCCACGTCGTCGAGAGTTTTATTAAGTTATTTAAAAATTATAATAATACAGTATTTTCGAAGAAATATCCATATCTGATAAATTTGTAATTGTAAAGGATTTGGGTTACTTTATATCATTAATGATGTCAACCGCAAAGCATTTTAACAAGAAAAAATATGCAAGTTCGAGCGACGAAAAAGAAGTGGGTGATGTAAATTTCAAAAGAAACTGTAAGACACTTTTGAGAAGTAATCGAGAAGAAAATATGGTATTTTCGAATAATACAGTAGAACAGACACACCGACGTGGTCGAGGGCCTTCTAAAAGACCTTGTCTTAACCGTAATGCTTTATTGGCTAGAGAAAACAGACTGCGCAAAAAAGCATATTTGGAAAAAATTGAAAACACGTTGTCGTATTATGAAAAAGAGAATAAAAAACTTGTGTATACAATACAGAAACAAGGAAAAGATATAAAACGCCTGACAGGTGAAATTGCATATTTGAAAAGTGTTCTGCATAATAATACTGCTATTACTGCTCTGTTAAAAACGATAAATGATGGTTTAAAAAAGTTAAATACTTATAACAAAAAATCTGTTATCGTTAATAATGCAATACAAGAGAGTCAGAAAATACAGAATACAGAAGCAAAACAACAAAAATGTTCATGCTTTCCGAATATTAAAAATAATATATCAGATTCTTTAAATTATAATATTTTTGATTCAATAATCACCAGACATAACCAAACTGAACAAAGTAGTTTGCAGCAGGAACTTAACACTATGCAAGAGAAAAACACTGAATTTTATGAAAGTATGGAAAACAATGTTAATAATAAAAATGCATTATCTCCAATTCTTTCAAATATTGATCATACTTATACTGTTTCTAAGAAAAGTGATGTTAATCATGATTTGAATAATAAGGACTTAGAGAATAATATAGATATAAGTCCTTTAAGTACAGCATATCTGATGATAAATACACCAAGCAGTATAGATAGCCGATACATGCAAGAAACAGATAATATAACTACTATAACAACAAACAGTATATGCAATTCAGAAGAAACCAAAGATACCAATATCGATGATATGGATTTTGATGAATTGACACCGTTTAATGTAAATTTATTTGAAGATATGCCAAAATGTGATGAAGTTATCAGTTCGATTGATCTTGAAGTACCAAATTCTTGTACAGAAGAAGATCTGTTCCAAAATTTAAATAATACTGGAATCTGTTTACATGTTAATTCAAATAAAATATCCTTAGAATATTGCGAGAAATGTCATATTAATAGTACAAATAGTGATATAGAATGAAGGGGAAACTGATCGTGGGTCTTGAACTATCAATGAAAATTATTATAGAAATTTGATAGAAAGCAGCAGAGTTGTACAGGATTTTTGAAAGCAAGAAAATTTTTAAATTCAATGTATTGATATTAAATCTATATATTAATTAATGACAGTATACTAAATACTATGGAATATAGTATATGATAATTGTTTTCAGGGATGCTATTGGAAATGAAAGGCTGTTTATTACCAAACTTGTGAAAATCAACTCTGCCATAAACTAAAAGTTATGTTATTTTTGTATATCTTGTTTTCACATATTACTCTATATTTCTCCCTTAAAAAGGCAGGCTTTACTATATGTTTTGTACTTCATAACTATTATTTTTTATAATTATGACTATACATATTATATATATGTATATATATATTTTTATTTTTATTTCAATAATAATAAGTATAATATGAATTTGTAATATAATAGAAATATGAACTTTAAGAATTAAATATTAATGTATATATCCAAAATTGACACAGGATACTAAGATCAAAGGTTATATCTCATAGGAATTATATTATTGCTTCCCTCTGAGACTGTAGTAAGATTTTATTTTTACAGGAAAACAACGCACCCATTCAAGTAATTTATGGGAGATTTGAAAAAGGTGAGCGTCAAAATAAAATTGTAAGTCAGATCTTTGAGGTTTTTGTTTCTTATAATTTTGTTATCTTATTTGAAATATTCTTTGAAATTTTGTTCTCTCTAAAATCTACTGAATTAAGATCTGATATAGTCGACGCTCCATTCTTGATAATATTACTTATTATCATAAAATGATTACAGTTATATTACACATTTGGAGTAGACATGGAGCCACGATCACCCCCTTCTTTTCCAGATTCAATAAGTATTAAAAAGGTTGAGTATAGTGTTTTTGTTTTTATATATGACAAAACATTTTTTGTAACAAATAGAAAATAAATAATTATTTTTTTTAATTAATGCATTTGTAACATACAGGTATGGCAGAATAACTCTCCCAGATTTTGATTCATCATTGTTCAAATTCTAATAGAATCTATAAGGTCATAATAATAGTTTCTTTAGATAGCATATAACTTACTGTTTGTTGTGTACTATCATTAGTTGGATAGATTTGCATCGCGTGTTTGTTGTTAAGGAATTTATAAAGAACAATTGCATAACTTTCGAAATTGGTTACAATAATGTATTGTGGATGAATTTAAGTGACATAATTTTATTTTAATCGAATGAAATTAAATAATATTTCATAAACGTTAGTACTGTGAAATAACCTTCAAAATCCAGGAAATTATTCTGCCATGCTCTATAAAATTTAATATCAAAATAAAAAAACCACAAATTACAAGGTATTATCAAAGAATACTTTAAATTTCAATTATGTTCTTAGAGGATATTTCAATCTTTAACAAAACTTGCCATCGTGTATAATGATGGCTGTTAATTTTTTTAATAACAAGCATTCTGCGGTAAAGACCTGCCTACTAGTCATATTATTGTATTAAGAAATTTCTGATCAAACATATAAAAGATTATATGCTGTTAAAGAAAATATACAAAAATGAGTGTATACTTGTACCTGTTTTTCTAGTATTACTTGATTATACGAATTTGGAAATAATGGATCATAAAATTTTATTATATTTTTTTATAGAGTCTCAGGGGATAAAATATATATATATGATCATATTGCAATGTTATATAAATGTATTACAAGTATTACCACAATAGCTGATTTGTTATATTCATATACAATTTTTGTAACTTTTTGTATCATAATATAAATACATATTAGTTATCCAAAAACAAATTATATTTTATGTTATTACATGAAATTTCTATTCTAATAATAAGAGCAAACTTCTTTATATATTAAGGGAGAAGAATATATTAAAATTGTATTAATTTTAATTCGTTGATAACATAATGCACAGTTTATTTTGTTTATTAAATCGTAAAATAAATGTGAAGGAAAGCTAAGATATAATTATATCACAAAAAATAATGTAATAAATAATATCACAAAAAATGAAAGTCTTAGATTATTAAATCAATAAAACTTCAGATTATGTAATTTGAAAAAAATAGATATTATAACAAGAAACATATATTTTGGAGTTAATTTTGCCCATTTTTTAACACGGATATTATAATGTGATTTTTAATTTAACTTACATTTTATGTTGTTTGCATGATTTTAAGTTATCATTTCACTATATTATATTATTAAAAAAGTTAATTTTTTTCGTGCAAATTGTGAAGAATATTACTATTTGTTTTTAAGAAGTTTTATAGATTTTTATATTAAAACATATATGTATACAGTATACTCTTTACAGAACAAAAAATAATATCACTTTGTACAAAGTATATGTAATTAGAAACAATCTTTCAATGATGAATTAAATTTCTTTTTAAATTCCAAGACGACTAAAAACATCTGCTTTTTTAACATGTGTGACAGTCGCAACTCTATTGAAAGTAACCTGTTTAGCGGTACTTGATCTCAGTACACCTAATCGTTCTTTTGCTGGTATTGTGGCAAGTCGTTCTGAAGCTG
This sequence comes from Dolichovespula sylvestris, assembly GCA_918808275.2. NCBI lineage: Eukaryota > Metazoa > Arthropoda > Insecta > Hymenoptera > Vespidae > Dolichovespula > Dolichovespula sylvestris. The sequence continues at coordinate 5,271,149 of OU964969.1, forward strand.
TAAAAAAAAATATGTTAATTGAAATTTTATGAATTATAAATTATTCTTTCTATTATAAATTATATATAATTCTTTCAGATAATGATCATACCTAATTTGCCAGATGTAACTTCAGTATTTCTTTTTCTGATCATGTTTGATGGATTTTCATTGAAAGTAATTTTTTTAGTTGTACGTACTAATTGCTTAACACTATTTGAAGCAGTTTTCATATTAACTTCTTGATCAGCACGCATTGTACCTGCAGTAAGAATCTTCTTCTTAGCTATGCCAGATGTTCCTATATTGGAACTACCATTTTTTAGAATACCCTGTGAGGCTATCTTAGTAGTACCATTCTTCAATATTCCTAATTGTGGCGTGTCATTTTTGTTTGCATCTTTATCACCAAGACGATTGAAAACACTAATTGTTCTTTTATATATATCTTTACCCAGTCCAGTAACATTAAAAGTAGTAGAAGTATCAGGCAAATTAGTTGTACTAGTTACTGAACTATCTCCTAATCTGTCAAATACTGTCCGCTTTGGCTCAACTATCTTTTTAGTTGACGACGTTCTCAAAGTTGTTCTTTTTGGTAATACCACTGTATATCCCACTTTATCATTATCTTCAACATTGTTAGTTTGTGGCTTCGGTTTCTTTTTAGCAATAATTTTCCAGTCATCATCATGACCACCATCATATTCTTCCTCAGATTCTAGCACCCTTTTCAAAGAACTTGTATTCTTTTTACTTTCAGGTAAATCCATACTTGATTTTTTCACAGTTATTATCTTTGGAACCACGGTAGATGTGTTTTTTATTATTTTTGTAGTAGTTACAGCAGATGGCTTTGTTTTAATTATAGCAGGAGGTTTAGCAGTTACTTTTGTTATGGCTTTCTTAATTATTGGTTTATTAACAAGTTTAGGTGGAGTATCAGGATCTTCAGTATCTACAAGAAATTTTTCACACGTAGTTTCTTCTACTACTTTTTTAGCATATCTTAGGATAGCAATCATATCTCCCATTAAGGTAATTCCCATTTCTTTAAGACTAGGCTTATCCAAATCTGGCAACATGTCTGGTTTAATACGATTGTTAGAAAATACAACCGCATGTTTAGTTGCAACGTCTTGTGGAAAGCCAGCACCTTTGAAGAACTTTACCCAATACGCTATAAAACATTAAAAAATATAAAATCATTTAAAATATGTTAAAATACTTTGTGCATTAATTTTATCACAACACAACATGGCTATAATAGTTTATAAGAATAAAATATCACTTTACCTGACAAAGATGTTGCCATTATCTCAGTTAACTTAAACTAACTAAAGTAATTATATTATTTTATTGAAAATGTTCAATAATACATAAATTTACAATAATACAAATTTCAACATATTTTTTTTTTCATACATTCAGTAAAATATTTGTTTCACGAAGTCTCGTGAAAATTAAAAATCCACTCATGTATAATAATCACCAGTATTAAATTACGAACACAAGATATTTTGTATTAAACCTTTTTTAAAAATTCTATGTAATATTAATAGAATATTTTTTAACAATTAATCATACTTTAGCTAGCTCTGTGCCAAGTTTAGATGATCACACATGTATATATCGTATCGCACTAGACAGCACTAGATATATATACAACTATTTTCCTTTGTATATATAAAATATAGTATAGATCCGAGTTGTTTTATAGAGTCGAGAGGTTATCAGCGCCATTAGGAATTTTAATACATTGTTAGCGTAACTAACCGTAACTATTATCTTTTATAATTATGTCCAAAATTCAACATAAATCTATTTGTTTAATAGAAAATTATTATTTATAATTTAATTACGAATTAAAAATTACGTAATTATCGTTTGATAATTTTATTCTCTTATCAACGTTTTAAAAATTTAACAACAAATGCAAACTATATTTTATGTGTTTTTTATTCCTTATTATTATAATAATAAATTCCATAACTGTATAAAGCAAAAAATTGTTATAAAATATTTGAAATACAGTTTGAATTTTGATTTTCAAAGTTGGTACGTTAGTTTTACACACATGTATATACTGTATCGTGCACGTTCTTATCTATTATCTTACTTAAGATCTTTCCTGTACGACGTTCTTATCTAATAACTTATTTAAAATTCAATAAGAAATCAAGATAAATAATACTATTTTGTGTTATCTCTGTCAGTAAGTAATAATCTATATATATATTTAAGAATTCCAGAATATTTATTTTAAAACATTTTTAATGTATATATACATATATTTACAGTGAATTAATAAAATAATATTTCTATTGCTTAATTGGAAATTAATTATTGTAAACAAAAAGAAATATAAAACATGGAAAGTTTTCCGCCGCAGAAATATGTCAATAAAATAGAAACTTTTGATACATGTATGATTGAAGCTACAAATCAGCAAGAAATCAATCAATCAGTTGGCGCACAAACTCCTATGCAAACTGTACAAGTAAAAAATCAAGATAATCATGAATCATCCACGCTGCATCAACAACAACAACAACAACAGCAACAACAAATGCAACAGGATCAAAATCAAATCACACAAATTCAATCAAATATTCAGCAAAACATGACACTTACTCCAGTTCGCTTACCTGCTATTCTAGATGGTGAATTCTTTACAGTGATTAGAGTAGAAGATACTAATGTCACAGTTAGATGTTTACAGTGTCAAAAATTGCTTAACGGAAATTTAAAATCAACCGGAAACTTTTTAAGTCATATAAAAGTAAGCGATAATATTGTAATATACTATACATATATATTTTTATATTTATATTTATAATTTAATACAACTTTATAAACTATCTGTTTAATTTTTTTTTTTTAGAGACTCCATCCATTCATGATAGAAAAAATCAAATGTAAATCTAACCAAAGGAAACCTGCAATGGTATATATTGATTTATCTTCTGATAAATATGCAGAAATCATAAGAACAAAAAGAAGATACAGAAAATACTATAAACCAGTAAATTAATTTTACTATGTTTGCAATTTGTCATGTGCATTTTTAGAATTAAGGGAAGTTAATCTATATTACTGATATTGCAAATATTTATGTATTTTTAGGAGGAATGTCAACCCGGTAATGAAGAATTGTATGAACAATCAACAGAATGGACTGATCAAACTCCGGTCATTCGAAGACGAAAATCAGAAGAACCTGAATCTAATGATTTTTTGAAAATACCGCATAATAATTCAATTGTTATGGAAGATGAATTTGATGCAATTGGTCGGAATGTAGCAGCAAAACTCAGAAATATGCGTTTAGACCAAAGAATAATAGCTGAAAAGTTATTAAGTGATATTTTGTTCGAAGCTCAACTTGGTAATCTTCACAGAGATTCTAACATTCACGTATAAGAGAATTATTTTATAATATATATTTTCTATAAGTAAACTGAATTATAAGTATACTTTATTAAATATAAAAAGAATATATTTTTAGTAAATTTAAATAGGAGCTTTAAAAGTTGTAAAGTCCAAATATTCAAGAACTTTTAAAGCACCAAAATATACACAATATACATTAGAAGAAGTAGGAATTCTAATAATTATATAAAAGGAATATAAATATATCTATAGCTGTCAGTGTATATAATATACAATATTGTAAATATTATCATATATTGTACGCTTATCATTAAGCAAAAAAATTGCTGCCAGATATAAAACTATTTATAAGTCTTTTTCTAGACGAATCATTTTTATATAAATATTATACTTATATATATATATAATGACTATAATTAATTGTAAATAATTATAATAATAATTAACAACAAATACATTAACAAATAACACACATATACATAATTATTATATTTGTTTGAAATATTCAATCTTACGCCCCTGAAATATTTTTCTAACAATTATAATTATAGAACAGTCATTATTGATTATAATCTATCTTTTTCTATTTGCTATGATTTAGAACTTAAACAAATATATTTATTCAGTCATACTGATTGTGAGATCTTTCCACAATTGCTCTATTGCAATATTTCTAAGCATAAAAACGTAAATGTTTATTTAATATTTAGGTTTTTTATCAAAACTACTAGCCAGAATAATCCTGTTTTTATCGATTGTCAACTACTATATACTCTTCGTTTCTTTGGTTTGAATAGAACATGATAGACTATAGTTGATGAAATGCAAAGTGTCATACTGATAAAAATTGTACATACTGCATAATTATACCAAAATCCGTCCCATTCTGCATGAAAATACCATGTCAGTGTAAAAACAGTATTTTGGAGTATAATGAAAATATAATATGGTAATAACCATTTATCTGCATATTTAAATTTAATTTTGTATTCAATCATACTGATAATATAAACTAAACCAAGCCAGAGATTAATGAAAAATGTGATGACGTCATAATATGATGCATAATAAAAAAGGTATATCAACATGATACTGTAATGAATGCCAAGCATCCCTAATAAATAATATGGATAAAACTCATAACATATACTTATAGCAAGGATCCGCGCTAAAATAAAAAAAAACCACCAAAGAAAAGAGAGAAATTTCCCAACTGGATCATCTTCATCTAATCCCTTAGTAGAATGTTTTCTTTTCGGAATTTTCAAACTTTGATTACTATTTGTTAATTTCTGATTTTGTTCTATAATAGAAATTGACTTTGCATTTTCTATATCCTGATGCTCTGTAGTTTTCACAATAGAATCTGGACGAGGGGGTGCTGGTACATCTGGTATAGGTAATGGTACAACTGTTGTTATTCCTCGGAGAGGTGTAGGAGGAGGTGTCACATGAACATTTTTCGGTGGTAATGGCGGAGTTACCGATATTTGTCGATCCAAACTAATTTTTACTTCTGCTACTGACTTCTCTTCAGTAGATCTTTTTTTTTCATCTTGTTGATTTAATTCTTCCTTCGAGTTAACAGCAGCTGCATTATCTTCTGTTATGTTAGGTAATTGTAATGGTGTTTTTTCTTCAAGATATTGAAGTTCCTATATATAAAAATGTAGAATAAATGATCAATCAAAATATATATATTATAGCAATTAATCAAAAATTACCTCAATGCAATATTTTTTTAACCACATTGCCCATGGAAGCTTTCTACCATTGACTCGTTGGCTTTCAAATCTTTGGAAAGCAGTTGTTTCGATTGCAAGTATCATAACGGACATAAGAATACATAGTACATGTACAGCAACTGTAAAAAGAAATAGAAATATACAACTGCCATCTGCTATTTATTTGTACTTATCAAATAAAAGAGATTTGTCATACTTGATTGAAAACTGCGCTCAACTACATATTCTCTAAAAAGTAAGTGAGTCTGGAATACAGCTTGAGGAGCAGCTTGAAACCAGGCTTGTAAAAAGAAATATAACTCAATGGATGCGGGTGCAGCAGAGATGTTCAGTGTTTTAGATCTTTTTTCTCCTGTCAAGATGATAGCATCCACTGCCATAACAATAAGTCCAGCATATCTATATAAAAGATATTGTTATATGATGATTTAAAAAAAAAAAATGTTACACACAAATGTAAATATTTTTAATTGTTTATTCAAAATTTAATTAATGGTACCTGTAAAGTGCAAAAAATGGAAATCCAATAAGCTGACATAACTGAAGAAAGAACCAAATGAAAATTCCCTTTGTTAACTTATCATCGTCTGTCATCCACCAATCTGGCCTTGAAATAGTTAGTACAAAATATACTATAGCAGGAGCATACATAAGAGAAAGAGTACAAGATCCCCATATTGGATTCTGCTCTCTAAAATGTTGTATGGCAACAACTAGATCGGCGGAGAAGTGAATGATATAAACAATACAATTTATTATCGTCGGTATCAAGAAAACCAAATAAATTTGTTCTATCGATTTTAAGGGTATTTGTAAGCATCTAGATGACTTTCTTTGACAAACTTGAATTGACTTCGACATTTTTATAATTTTGAACTCGATTATTGCCTTGACTCATGCCAATATATTTTTATTTATTTATTTATTTTTTTTTCACCTGTTTATATCGTGATATAAGAATCTGAAAAAAGAAAATTTGCTGTTAGAAGAAAATAATTCAATGGAATGCAAAAGAAATATAATTCGGCAATCATAAATAATATAATATTTGTAAAAGTGGGTATCGAAATGATATTCGCTTGTTAACACGCTCAGTTATTACCTAGGAATTCTAACCGTACGAATTGAGGATACGAGGTTTATAATTTTGCTTATATTTTACAGACATCATAACGATAAAAGTATTTTGTCGGGATTATCCCAGATTTTCGACAGAAAATAGTTCAAACGATAACTACAGATATTTTCAATCTAATACCACAATAATAAATATTTTCTAATGCGCGAAATGTGATCGTGCGAAATAATTATAGGCTTGACAAAATTCAAATATCTTTTCCCGCGATAATTATATCGCATGCAACGAACCTAATACGTACATATGTATAAAAAACAAAAAAACTTGTTCTCCCATAAAAATTACGAATAACTTGTTTCTACTATCTATAAAATCTATTAATACGAATAATTTCTTTGTATTGATTTGTGATTTAATTTATAAAAAGTAAAAAATGATAATTCGTACTAGCAAGAAAGAATGTATATAAAAGGAAAAAAAAGGTAATACAAATTTTCAACAGAATTAACAAGAGAGAGAGAAAAAAGATCATACTTCTTCTACTCTACCAAATAAAATCAATAAAAGATCTATTAATGATTTACCTAGTGGATCTTATGAATAAAAGACTTCTCTGGTTACGAGTCAACAAAGCGGTACGTTATCGAAGAATCGCCGCAAACCTTTGTGGAATCATTTCGACGAAATGAAAGAAAATAGAAACCGTAAGTTTGACTATATCTTAACAATTGTTTTCCAGCTATTCGAAACGAAAACGTTTTAAAACGAGCGTACGAACGTCAAATATATATTCAGTGTGTCTTAATGATCGACTTAGCGTAACGATAGCCTCATAATACACACATATGCGAACGTGAGATACAATAGTGTCGTCGATCGTGATACAGAATGTAAGGAACCTTGACACATACGATCTACGTATGTATGTATGTATGTAATTGGTTAAGAACAGCTCGAAGATACATGTATTTCTATGTGCAACGTGCTTGATTAGTCATCACACGCCGAACTGAATAGATAGCTCAATAAATGTTGCTTCCATCGAGTAGCGATAAAGGGATTCTCGGATATCGGCGTTGCTAAGGACAACAAATTGCTTCTAATAGTTATATTGTGTATGATGTGTGTGTGTGTGTGTGTGAGAGAGAGAGAGAGAGAGAGAGAGAGAAGAGAGAAAGAGCATGCGTGCTGATAAACGAAAAAATATGGAGAAAGGTGATGAAAGAGAGAGATAGATGGATAGAAAGAGAGAGGGGGAGGGAAATAAATAAAGGAAAACGCGCTATATCATACGTGACGATATGCGCACACGCAGGTTTGATTGGACGAAAGAAATTTAGGGGAGATGAAGAAAGTTACGATACAAATCTATAAAAAGAGAAAAAAACATTTTGCATGTAATTCATAGAATTTATTTCATTAATAAAGTATAAATTATGTATACATCAAGGAAAAAAAATCTAATAACAGATTCAATAAAATATCTATATTTTCATGGATTTTCTGGTTGAAATACATCTAGGAAAGAGTTATATTGTTCCATAATATCTGCCTCTGTTTGTTTGTTTGTTTGACTGTCATATTCCGAACCAACCGTCCACAATGTTTCTAAATCGTATTGTTTTCTAGCGGCAGCTGAGAATATATGTAAAGCAATGTTCCCTATAAGAAGATACAATCAGTTTCTATTGCTCAAATAGAAAGTTAATTATCTATGATATTTTGATAAATACCTAAGTCAAGTGCTATCCAATCTTTAGATTTGGCTCCTTCAATTTTAGGGATAATATCATTCTTATGCATCTTTAGTTTAAAAACTTTACGTACATAGGCGGCAAGAGCACTCATATGCTTTTGAGATTTACCTGTGACAATTACAATATAATCTACATAGATATATTCTTCTGGCACAGATACAACAAAGATATCTTTTGCATTATCCTTTTGGAGAACGGAAACAAGATCTTCTATATCGTACACTCCACGTATGCCACCTAATATATTTTAATATTGATAAAACGTTTAATAAAAATATATTAGATATTTGTAAGTTTACATATACTATTTACATATAAATATTGACTTACGGTTTAAATTCAATCCACTGTACGGATCGTGCTTTTCCTCCTTTATACGCAAATCGCCTAAAAGTATCCTTTCTTGTTCTTCCTCTACATCTAATATAACTTTAGAATCTTTGTCGTAGAATATTTTGTGTTTCGAGGTAAACTCCGACATAAGATTATTTTCATTTTCATTCGTGGGTTCTTCGTTCGGTAATTTATTTGTGCTAATATCCGAGAAGTGCCTTGTTTGTTTTAATAAAGAATAAGTGATAAATCTGTTTTTGTGCGGAACAAACGTTTTACATAATTTTCGTGCACGTAATAAATTCGATAAGATACGATTGTTCATGATTTCTTTGTTATATCCTTAACCTCAAACATACTTACAAGGATGGTCAAGACCTATCTAAATAATATTTCAACGAAATATCTCAGATGGCGTTAATGTATGAACGTAACTAAGATAATTCATTTTACGATTATATTGTCTTAGATCACGGAATCGACTAATTTTATTTATGTCGAAGTTGAAATAAAAAACTCATGTTTTAGTTTAAATATGTATTATTTTAAATTGATTTAAGTTGATTGCGTTTGTGCATGCAATGTACGAAGGAGGATAGGAATACAATAATAGAAACTATAAATTTTTATATATCGAGTATCCATTTTATTTAAGATGAACAAAAAATATGATCTCTGTGTAAAAAACACAATGATGGAATGGACTTGTAAGATATCTAGTAGATTCAATTAGAAACCATGACTAGTCATCGTATCACTGTGTCGTTCTTACAGCTGTAATAAAATAAACAAGTCCTGTTATACATATTACAAAACATTTATCTTCATTTACACTTTACTAAATTGCATTATCAATTACTTTGTATATATTTTAATTAACGTTTAAAGATAACAATGAATGACGAGTATATGTTTATGATTAAATATTCACGAGATGTACTGTTAAAAAAAATGTTTATTTACACGTAAACAAATACTTACAGATTAAATGGACACAGATTACTTGGACCTCGCACGCATCTTCCTCCTTTTGCGCTTTAGCCTACGCATACGCTTCTTACGCCACTGCAAATAAAATATATCACTCACTTAACCTATTCAACGACTTCTTCTTTATCGTTAAAAAATGTTGACATATAATTATATGATAGAAAAAAAAAAGAAAATAATTTTATTTCATGTAGCATAAAATGTAAATTAAGCGGCGTTAGAAGATATTTTCTTATAAAACGAATGAACAGCTTTATTCATTTCACATGGTTAAAAGTTACCATCGAAACGTTGTATATTACACCATCTTATAAAATACTTTTCAAAATTTATCTTTCCTTTTTACACGTTAAATAATAACATTAGAAATTAAATGCTTACCTTCGCTCTCATGTCAACGAATTGGAAGGATTTAGAAAATTGTATAAATCTCGATCGCTAAGGATTTTATTCAACTGGCTCCGTTGACTCTCAAAATCAATATGGAAGAGAAATAATTATTTATGTATTACCGGAAATCTTCCGCTGTAGTTTAACTGTTACTCCTATAGAGGGCTTAAATGAGGGCGCTATGACCGCTAATGTTAATTACAATTTCTATAAATCTCTGTATATTTTGTTATTCTAATCTTTTTTAACAATTCAAAATATTATTAAATATTAATTTATGGTCTAGAATAAAAAAATTATATTATATAAAAATAATATACTGATAAATATTTTTTAATATTTGTTTTGAATCAATTTCATCGTTCCTTGTTTTATTTCATTTCTGTTTCACGTTCCAATGTTTTCCCGCGTTTAAAGAGATTTCCCGCGAAAATTTACAGCAAGCATCATTTGTTATTTTTCACCTCGTGTTATTAGAAGCTGTTGAATAGAATCAGATAAAATTTATTCTGAGTCATAAGTACCATAATTTACTTTGAATACGTACAGTTATATATGTCTAATGATTTATTGTTCAAATTATATTAAAATGACATTTTTGAAGATTTCAAGATGTTTGTTTGTTTCGTTATAGGTTGTGCTAATAGAAATTGTATAGACGTTCATTTTAATATTAAACATTTGTTGATTATTTAATTACAATTGTTTTTATTCACATAATTGTTTTAAATATATTATTTTTGACGAGGTACGGAAATAGAACAATAATTGTTGACACACTAAAAATGACTAGTAAACAAACAACTATCTCTTTCCCGATTCGAAAAAAGTGTTCTTTTTATGGTACGAAACAAAATAACACGAAAGAAGATTTTTCTAATGCGACTGTTAGAATTACTCCCGCAAAATATATACCAACAGTTAAGAAGATAGTTACTTTAAGTAGCAGTGAATCTGAATCTGATTCAGACTCTGAGAATGTTAAAACAAATAAGGTGAATTCTAAAGAAAATAGAAGTAATGATGGTGTTAAAACTCCAAGACGTGTACGGAAGTCTGATGATTCTGAAGGTATGTATCCGTTGATATTGTTGGCATTTAAATATTTTTTTTACAATTTAAAGATATATATGTTTTATATACATATTCATTATTTTGATAGATGATCATGGTTCTACACCACCAAAGCAGAAAAAATTTGAAACCTATGAAAAATCAGCACTTCCTTTGACTCCATCGACTCTCTTAGATAAACTTGATTTATCATCAGATGAAAAAAAAGAGAAACTTGTTCCAAAAAAATTATTTGGCTCTGATAAATATCGTAATGCTCGTAAAGCCTTACATAGTTCTGTTTCTGAGAATTTGCCAGGAAGAGAAACAGAATTAGCTAAATTACAAGAATTTATTCAAGAACATTTAAAGAATGAATCTTCTGCATCACTTTATGTTTCTGGACCTCCAGGTACTGGAAAAACGGCTTGTCTTTCTAAAATTATTCAACAACCAGAATTTAATTCAAAATTCAAGGTTGTTTATGTAAACTGTACTACAATGAAATCAGCTGCTAGTATTTATTCAAAAATTATCCAAGAATTAGGTATGCCTATACCAAAATCTAGCAGAAATAGCAAAGGAATAATTGAGAAATATTTGATATCCAACCACAAAATGTTACTCTTAATTCTTGATGAAATAGATCAATTGGAGAGCAAAAATCAATCTATCTTGTATTCTATATTTGAATGGCCATCGAAACCTAATACGAAACTTATCTTAATTGGCATTGCTAATGCACTGGATTTGACAGATAGGATTTTACCACGTTTACAAGTGAGGTGCGAATTGAAGCCACAGCTGATGAATTTTCCTCCATATACAAAGCAACAAATATTTAATATTGTATCTACAAGACTCAGTGAAGCAAATGTTTCTGATGTATTAACTGGGCCAACATTACAATTATTAGCTGGAAAGGTTGCTGCCATTTCAGGAGATATTAGAAGAGCATTGGATATTAGTAGAAGAGTTATTGAGCGTGCAGAATCAAATTGGACGGCACAAATTTTACAACCTATGAATAACACAGGTAGTCCAAGGAAAGATCAACCTTTGAGTGAGAAGTCAGTTGATCTAAAAGATGTAGTAACAGTATTAAATGGAGTTTATGGTGGTACTCAAAACATTGATAAAGAAGAAAGCACACTTCCTTTACAGCAAAAATTATTATTATGTTCCTTTATACTTATTTTAAATAAGGGACGAAATAAAGATGTTACAATTAAAAGTGTAAGTATTTTGCTACATTACTTTATTTGCAAATTATATAAAATAATTTATATGTTCTTTATATTTTAGTTATACGAAATTTATAAAAAAGTATGCAAGAAACGGAATATTCATGCTATAGATATTTCTGAATTTGTATGCTTATGTACATTGATAGAAACTAGAGGAATCTTGAAAATAATAAAGAAAAAGGAGACTCGTTTATCAAAATTAAGTTTACAATGGGATCAAGAAGAGATTGGAGCAGCATTACAAGACAGAAATATGATGGCTGAAATAATCAATGATGTGTCATGCTTGTAATAATTCTATTTATTTTTATATCTTCATTAGAGATATTGTTTGGATTAGTAAAATGTTATTTTTTTTTTTTTTCAATTGCTATGTATATAAGAAAATTTTAAGTGTTTTTGTTGGACAATTTTATAATGTATAACTGACAAATATAATGAGTAGTTGCAGGAATAACTTCAACACAAAATTTCAATGGATAAAGTATGATGATATCATGTATTTTATAATTGACTTTTAAATTGTATTATATATATCGTATATTACATGTATCTTCATATTAAAAAATTATATTTTTCTATAGATGAATTTTAAATAATTTAGAGATTATAAAAGAATGAACCTAAATATTACTTCTTACTAAAAAAGAATTTTAATAAGTATTATTAAAACACATTATACGCAAAAATGGTTATCCTGTTCTGGCAATATCTCGTCCAAATCGTGCTGCATTATCTTCGTAGCCTTTTTTTTACAATACCTTCGAATTTTAGACAATCTTCCAGTTTTTTATTGCAGTTTTTACCGAGATATTTGAGGTACAATATATTTATAGTACCACCACTACTTGGAATATTTTCATCCCGACAATTTGTTAGACGGACAGCTAATTTATTCCGAAATTCTGTAATAATTCTTATTCTTGCTAATATTTAAAAATAAAATATTTTTAAACTGCACTGCAAAACGAACCATAGACAATTGGCTAAGGAGAAAGCATTTCTAAAAGAATACAGAGTGCAAATTGCGACAAATACATACAAGAAACGTATCTGAAGATATACATGCAGTCTTAATAGATGCAACCTTACACAGATCTTCGGCCGCCAATATATCGGTGAAACCGTATATCGCGGGTTAAACGAAAAGGAAGATACAATAAAACAGGTTTGATGCTTAACGTGTTAACGACATAGTTCATAAATTTTTAATTGAAGGAAGTGAATGTTTAGTTGTTTTTTCATATTTCGCGCCATCGATGTACTAGAGAATTTTTAGTGTATTGTACTTTATGTTGACATCATCGTAGATGAATTTTTCTAGTTAACAAACAAATGAAAATTATTAAAATTTACAATACATAGTTCATTTAAAAAAAAATATCAGTGATTAATTTATCTTGTAATTTAAAACACAATTCGATTTTAAAACACCGAAAACATATCGACCAATCCGGAAGATGTTGCGTTAACACAATGTAATATCATACAATCTCATTGGCCAGCGTGCTACCATTTTTAATGACTCGCTTGTAATTGGAACCTATTATCGTGAATATTTTGATCTTTTTATGGATCTTAGAAAGTTGTGTTGTGGCCCTAAAGTGGTGAATACCATCGTTCCAATCTGTTCGCGTTGGCTCTGACCAGCTGTGACCATGAAATCATTTTGATTTTCATCGAAGTCATTGTCGATTGAGGTTAAAAATAGTTGTAGTTAATCCGAATAAGTCTAAAGGGTTCAAAGTGAAATCCAAAGTGCGCCTAATTAACAATGGGTACAGGACAAATAAAACGTGATATCGAGCGTAGCTTAAATCTAATAGCTACGGGGAAAGAGTTGGAGATTGCTGAGGGATGGGAAAAGTTACAGAAGCTCGACGATAATCAGTTATATAGTCAATCAAATACCTGTGTTGATATATTGGGGCGTATTTTAAAAGAACGGATCACGAATGTTAACGAAATTCCTCGCATCATTTCTTGGTTTTGTAAACACGTAATACGGAATGCTTCGGATGGCAGTACAGTCGTCAGTGATTTAACTATATTTTTGAAGAATACACATATCAAGGAGATGTACCATTTGAGGATGATTCTTCAACTATTGATAGATTATGATACATATTTTTGTGAGTCTCGCAATTACGTAGAACTTTGTGAAGCAATAGTCATTAGTCTGGCAAGTCTTTCGATACCTTATGAGCCATTGAAAAATCAAGAGTTTTGTGAAAATGTTAATAAGATTCAGAGTTTTTTAAAAAAGATATGTTCCTATACAAAGAATGTACAGAATGAAGAAACAACATTTGTATTTTTGAAGACATTGTACAAAATTATATCGGATAAGGAACGAATACAGGAACCAGCTCTTGCATTAGCGACGGTACTGCAATTGACAGAACCTTCTCTAATAGGTTATTCAGTTAATTGGATACTTTCAGAATCACAGTGCGATGATAAACTGGTCCAGGCTTTAAAGGTATTATGCACTTGGTTTCCAAATTGGCAAGGAGACAGACTTGGCCGTTGGATAATGGAATTTATACGTGGTTTAGAAAAAAAACAAAAAGATGCAATACTTATTGAGGTTACAGAAGCGACATTGAATACAATGTTCCCAGCCTTATTAGAGCCAGTACTTCGTCGCAATGCTTCAGAGATTATATTTCATATTTTAAAAAGACAAGGCTCGTTACGTTCGTTACATAATATCATTAGTAGTATGGATATGATATTATTTCGATTAGTAAAAGAGAATTCAGAATCTAGTAAAGAATGTATACAGGAACTGGTTAATATAAGGAAAGCTCTTATAACAAGACAAATGAATCATCCAAAAACATATATATTTCCACAAATCAATTTGCAAGTAATACCTCAAAGAAATGCTGTCAGAGAAATATTGATTGGGCCTACTTGGACAAATGAAAAAGAATTAGATTCTTTTATAGAGCCTCCTAAATCTATAACTGGAAAAGTGGGTCTTTCTAATCTTGGGAATATATGTTATATGAACAGTGTATTACAAGCTTTAGTTATGACGAGAGAGTTTTGTCACGAAGTATTAAACTATAAACCTTCAAACGATAGTGGTGAACAAGTTATATTAAAGAAACTACAAAATTTATTTGCTTTGCTATTATATTCCAATAGAATTTCTTTAGCACCGACTGAAATTTGGAATGCTTGTAGACCTGCTTCTTTCTTACCTGGTCAACAACAGGATAGTTCAGAATTTCTTTGGTTAATATAATTATGATATTCTTATAACTACAATATACTTATAACACTTGAACAATATTTACAGTTTAATTCTAAATGTTATAATCGTTTTTAACTGTTTACTAATAGATTCTTTTATCCAAACAGTCACTTGTTAGATATGTTGCACGAACAAGAGAAATGTGGTGGAAATGATTTAAGTGGCTGCCAATATAAAGTGGAAAGGCAAGACAATGAAAGTTCACCAATGGAAGAAGCAGGAAATATTAAGCGTTGGACTACTGAAGAAAATTTAACAGGGAGTACAATTTTACAAAGGAAAACTCAATCATTAGCTGATTTTACACAAGGTATTTTCTCTTAGATTGTTAATAAGTTTGTAAAGATTTTGTTTTTATTTTGAAGTTTCCAAGTACATTTTAGTATCGTCTCTCCAATGAAAATGTTATTTTCATTTACTAGGTGAAGAGCTATCACAGATGCAACATCTTAGCGATTCTCATTCTGATTCAACAGATAGTGGAATACAATCTGTTGGCGGAGAAGAAATAAATATACAAGCATCTCTTGTACATAGAGTGTTAGGCGGAGAATCAAAAATTACCTACCAGTGCGCACAATGCGATACTAGTTCACATAATACGGATAAATTTCGTGATCTTCAATTGTGCTTCCCTGAAGAAATACATGAAAATCAAAAGGTCTCAGTTCAGGATCTCATTAATTATTATCTTACGCCAGAAAAATTAACTGGTGAAAATAAATATAGATGCGACAAATGTATGAGATTATGTGATGCACAAAGGATTATTAAGATTTTACAAGCGCCTGCACACTTAATTTTAACGCTGAAACATTTTCATTATGATTTTGAAAGTCGACTAAGAACGAAATTACGACATAAAGTTATATATAATGACATCATACAATTGCCAGTATCAACTCAACCGAATCCAATAAACGAGACTTATCAACTTTATGCAGCTGTTGTACATTCGGGCTATAGTATGGATTATGGACATTATTTCACATATGCCTGTGACTCTAAACAGAATTGGTACAAATTCAATGACAGCTATGTTTCTTATACTTCCCTAGAAGATTTCAAGGATTTGAAACCACCAGATACGCCTTATATACTCTTTTATGAAAAATTAGGATCATCCAATGGAATTTATGAGGATAAGCTTGAATTGTCTACATTAAGTAAACACATACAAGAAATCGTTGCAAAGGATAGAGCGGCGTACATAGAAGAATCAAGACATCAATCTGAAAAATCACAACAAAGCCGATATCAATCTACGTTTCTTCGCCGAAGTGATAATTCTGACGATGAAAATCCTCCATCTAGTAGTTGTCGTGGTGCAGTTAATATACAAACAAATTCATTTCTTTGTTAAATAATTTTATAGTCGTCAAATTGATTGAAATTTCATTTAGCATTAACGGCGAATATATTAATATTCATTAATTCACATAATTCGTATCATTTATGATTATATCAAAAGTTGTAACGTATTCAGTAATATCATTGCATAAACACAGGTATTATATTTATTGTATTATAATAGAGTTTTATGAAAAAAACTATCACAAATTTCAAATTTTTATCTATCTTAAGAAGGTTTCTAATCGTAAATTTTTTTAAGTCTATTAAGATGAGATATACTAAATATATTATGTACATAAACTTATTTGTAATCATAAATCTGGTATAAGGTGTGTAATATGTTCCATGGGCTAATCGCTCTTGTTCATTAAGCATCAAGTAATTTAACATTATTATTGTTGAAAAATAAGATGCTTCTTGAAGGTTGGAAGAGAAAATAACGCGAGTCCACACTTGAGTCCAAAAATGAAATTAATTGTTATCAAGATGGCACGTGTTGTGTCTTTAAATAAAATACGTCGGATTTTGAAAAAAAAAACAAAGAAAAAAAAAGAGAAAAGATTTTCTAATAATGTCATAACTAATAATTGTAAAAAAGAAAAAAAATTGGAGGATACAACACTTAAAATATTGATCAATTCTCATAGAATATGTATATTGCAATAAATTCCAATGTGTGAAATAGATTAATCATAATCTAACACTCGCGCGCATAAGTGATTAAAAAAAGTAATTAATATTTAATAACAAATACGCTTTACTTACATGTAAACAATAACAACAACAACAACAACAACAACAACAACAACAACAACAACAACAACAACTACTACTACTACTACTACTACTACTACAACAACAACAACAACAACAACAACAACAACAACAACAACAACAACAACAACAAATATTATGTATGATATTTAAATGATACCTTCTCATCGGCTGTGTTTGTATGTATGTATGCCAAAATCAGTATTTCAGTTAGTATAACAAACAGTATCCCAGCGAATATCATACATCTATCATTGTCATATATATATATATATATATGTGTGAACATATACGTATATATATTCGTGCATAACATCGTATTTAACATCTTGTAAAAATAAAATCTCTTCATCTTTCAATGAATTATCTAGTTTATTACCGAAAAATTTTACTTTCGTGTAGACGTTGGATATTATATTGTAAAACAATAACATAGAGTAGAAAAATGTATTATTTATATTAGTTTACTATTTATTTATTTATTTTTATTTTATTTTATTTCTTTTTTTTCGTTCAGACATCACGTTAGATCGTAATCATTGATGGGTATAATATTATACATATACATATTATTCCTTTAGTAAGAGTTGTAGAATTATATTATGCATGTTTTTTTCGAATGCAAGTAGATTATAGTTGCGTACGTAATGCATAACGAAAAGAGGATAAATTGAGACGTTGTTGTAAATATATATAATAGTTGTATCTTTAATATAATAGTGTAACATTAAAACGCTCCGATCACATTATAAATCTGTGATAAATTTATATACTATCAAAATTGACAATATTGTTTTCGTATTTCAATATTTTTGATGAGACTCTTGGAGAATTGTATATACAGGTTTTGTTAAACATTGTATATTAACGGCTAATACCGGATGCCAAGTAAATAAATTATTGTCAATGATAATTTTTCGGCAAACAGAAAACATATGTGGAGGTTTTACTCATTGATAAAGAACGATTCGAATTTAATATCAAATTTACTACACATATATAAATTATATATATGTATAATTTATATATGTTTACAAATAATTCATTTTTCGAAATTCTCTCATTCTCTCTCTCTCTCTCTTTCTCTTTTTCATTTTCTCATTCTCTCATATTCCCTCCCTCTCTCTCTCTCTCTCTCTTTCATTCTCTCATTCTCTCTCTCTCTCTCTCTCTCTCTCTCTCTCTCTCTTTTGGATTGGAAAATATTTAATTTCCGAATACAATAAATCTCATATATAGATGATTTATTGAAAAATGTTACATTTCTTTTTATATATCTAAAAAATATATACATATACAAACAACAGGTACCGTTCGTTCATTGCAAGTCCATTAATTTTTTTAGTAGCGTAATATTTTGAGTATTAACGATTCGCGACGTGATAATTTAACGAAGTCCTTCGTAGATGAGATTGTCCTAGTAAAAACGATCGATCGCGTAATATGAAATAGAGTATCTCACTCGGCGAGAATTTTAACTACCAGCTTGCGTTTGAAACAATTAATCTATGATTAATTATTAACGTGTTTCAAGGGGAAACTCCTACATCCAGGTTATACTTTGCATTGGAGTCCGTCAGTGGAATTTCTGAAAATAGAGAAATTCTCAAATTGCTTTACTATGAATAAATCGATTTTCCGTTTCTCGTTTGAAATTCTACGCGTTCCTTTGATCTCGAGTAACTGGTACACATCTTCTAGTGATCAAGCATTCGAATGATAGACGTGCTTTGTGATCCGAGAGAGAGAGAGAGAGAGAGAGTAGAATTTTTTGGTACGGTTTTAGATCGATAACTTTTTCCATCGGAACATCGTATTTATATCACGCAAGAGTTTATTCAATATGACAAATTAACAAAAATAGAATTACAATTCCATCTCCGATATCGATTCTATTAATTTCATATTTTTAGGATAAATAAAAAGAGTATATAGTCTCTTGTTGTTCTATGTGGGGGAGGAGAGAGGAGGAGGCGCGGCGGATGATCGATCATTAGAATATTATCGAGTCCAGGAAGACGTATTCATCATCATTATTATTATTATTATTATTATTATTATTATTATTATTATTATTATTATTATTATTATTATTATTATTTATCGAGTTTGAATCGTATCTATTTTTCACCGCGTACCCTTATATCCGAGATGTTAAAAGTCGAAAATTTCTCTCTGACATTGTTTATCTGCAAATTGATCAAAGGATACCGGCGTATGCACTCACCCGATTTTTCAATGAACATTGGTATTGCCATTGGCGTCGAGCTTGATGTTGGTGTTGGGGTGTCCGGAAATTGAACGTGCTTCTTATGTGCTCGTCCTACCGTAGGACTCTTTTCAGGACACGAAAGAAAGGTCCGTCCCGCGGTTGGACTTTGCGTTGGCGTTGGCGTTGCCTTCGTCTCGTTATTGGTCGGTGCTCTTCGTGAGCTCAAACAGGACGTCGCAGTTGTCGTCGGTTGTACCGCGTATCTCACCGCTGGAACCTTCAAAGGGTGTCGCATAATGACCGTTTTAAACCGTGTCCAGAGGACGTTGCCCGAATGTCTCTTCGTTCGCGATAAAAAGGATTAATAAAGGGGGAAAAAAAAGGAAGAAAAAAATCTAAACCTAATTAATCAGACATGTGCGATAATAATTCGAGATCCTTATTTCGTAATAACGATGACGAAGAATAATAAATTTCGTTTATCTATTCGCATTACTTTTACTGGGAGAGAATGTTACTTGTAAGCACCGCGTATCTCTCTAACTCAATAATAACGACAATAATAACGATGATTATAATATACGAAGACGACACAATGGCTCTTTTACCCCGTTCACATAAATCTCTTTGAATTACGTAATTATCGGCTCGCGTATTGTCACGCACAAAGACAGAATAGAGAAAGATAGTTTACCGCGTGATATTTCCCCATCGATTTACTATAAGCTTTGCTCGGTATATAATCGGTTTTACCTCGAACTACTCAAAGCATGGTCCTTCTCTTTGGTATAGTCCTGGGTATGCCAGATCAATGATATAGTGTTTCCTTTAGGTACAATACTGCTGCCTTGGATGTTTCCTCTAATATCGATATCCATTGATATTAAGTTATATAATGATACCATTCGATTAAATACAATATGTTTGAGCGATTAATTACAAACGAATCATTTTATCCCTAAACAATACATTATTTTTTCAAGTATCATACTGAATTAATAAATCGAATCGATGCACATACATGCATAATGGATACAAGAGAACGTTAAATATTTTTATTCGTATCAATTCTTTCTCTCTCTCTCTCTCTCTCTCTCTCTCTCTCTCTCTCTCTCTTTTTCTTTCTTTCTCTCGATATATCGATCTAAAGTTAACTTTTGACCTTTGAAATTCTAAAATCGTTTAGAAAGAATAGATATTTCAGTCATCACGAGGTAACAGGGTTTAGGTTCGTATCTTTACTGACATATAGAGAGAACATCGGTATTCCGAGAGTGAAGCCAAGCGAAAGAAGCTGATGCATCGTATTTCTATTCCTTGGGGGATGCAACGACGAGAGGGTAAGCGAAGTTCAAAGATATGTCGTACGCGTATCTATCTCTCTTTCACGTATGAGATATATAAAGTCAGCTGAGATTATAATCGCATGGACTGGTTTTAACTCGTTTAGGCGAATCTAGAATTAGTTGCAGTATTTTCCTTTCTCTCTCTCTCTCTCTCTTTCTCTTTATGTATGTGTATGTATATATATATATATATTTATGTTCTCTATTTTGTCTCTAATCTGGTTGGCGTTAAATAAGATTATAATCTACGATATCGTAGTATGATATAAGTTTACTTTATACAACTCACAATATTATCGGTAATTTGATTTCATTCATCTAATATCAGATATATATATATATATATATATGTACGTAAGCGTATATATAGATATGTGGATATATAAATCATTTATTATCATCGATCCTTTCTAATGGGATAAATTTATTCGAATACCTTTATTGATTGACGATATCGTTTATAGAAATAATTAAATTATTCAATAATTTTATCATTACAATTAAGGATTTCATTAATTAGATCCGATTGTAAATGAAATTTTTATCCTCCTCCGTTCTTCCCCGACTCTATTTAAAGTGATTCATCAAGAATAATTGATAAGTATCTTGGAGAGACGAGAGACGAGAGACGAGAAAGTCTTTTTAAAATTTTTTCTTTTTAATTTCTTTTTCTTTTCCTTTTTTTTTTGTTTTTGAATTGAACAATAGTAAGTGTTACCTATAGATGAGATGTAAAAGGTTGACGATAAGCTTGGAGAAAAATTGTGTTCTTTGTTTCTCTCTCTCTCTCTTTTTTTTTTCTTTTTTATTCTTTCTTTTTCTTTCCTTTTCTCCTTTCTTTTTGCCGACAAAAATCATTTGCGAGCAATCGATATAATCAATTGGAATGGATAATGAAGAGTCGAAAGGCCGTTAACAGGATTTCGTGAAATGACAAACCGAGATGGAAGAGGTAAAAAAAACGATCAATACTGAAGAT
>OU964969.1:5295542-5400542 GCA_918808275.2 Dolichovespula sylvestris
ATCGACGTATTAAAATCATATATGTATAATGGACGTGTTAGAAATCAGATTATTTATAGATTTATATATGTCTAATGGATATTATTACAATCGATTTATCTATGATACTCACTGTCATGATGATGAGATACATAGCGTGCGCAATGTCGATCATACTGCAAGCGATCACGTTAACGATCCATGGCAAGAGGAAGATTCGTTTGTTCTGAAAAGAAAAAGAAAAAGAACAAAAAGAAAGAAAGAAAAGAAGAAGAAGAAGACGAAGAAGATGAAAGAAAGGAGAAAGAGAAAAGAGAAAAAAGCAAAAGAAAATATTCGTTTCGAGCCTGACAAGACGACAGGGCTCGAAAGTTTATGGCTTATTAAGTTAAATATGCTCGCTACTGGAAGAAAGGTACCCCCCGTTCATTTTAATTCCCGCACTTACCTAACTTGACTTCTTAAAAAAGTATTCAAACAAACCGAGGCCAATTTCTTCATGGTCACTGGCTGACAAGAAGTTACCGTGTTTTTTTTATAAGATTAAATTAAAATCGAAAGGAGATGGAGAGAGAGTTCTCTTTGAGAAAAACTTTTTACGATCGTTGTTATTTTTTTTTTTTTTGTAATATTTATCCTGGCAAGTATTTTCTCTCTTTCTTTCTTTTTCTTTGTATCTCTTATCACAGTTACCTTTCTTTGATTAAGTAATAAATAATGATATATATATATATATATATATATATATATATATATATATATTTGAGAATATTTGATTGATACGAAATTAAATTTTCTTTATCGTACTTCACGAAGAACGATTCGCATTTTATCCGATCGTTCGATCATGCATGTTTCCTCTTTAATGATAAGAGTAAAGTCGACGAGGAAAGAACATCGACCACAGTAACAAAGTACTTAGCATTAATTTCGGACGGTCGGATTATAAATAGCATGAGATTCAAGTGACTGGATAAGTAGTTACCAACTTAGCTGGCTTAAAACTCAGAACGTTATGTTGCGACGTTGCTACGAGATAAAGAAGTTTAACAGTTTGGATTAGATACTTTATGGTCAGTAATTGAATCGACGCATGGACTTCTTAACGATACTATGAAACGAATAAAATGACTTTAAAAAGAGGGTATAATAATTTAATTAAATAAGAAGCTTGAACGCATTCGTGTATACTTGTTACCGAGAAAACACGAAAATCTCTTATGGGTCGTTTGTTCGACGTTTCGAAGGTTCACGCGATTCGTTACTAAAACGAAATTGTAACTTTTGCGACATAAAGCGCGCTGTCATAATTACTCCGTGCGGATGTTTAATTAACTAGTTAGAAATAACGTTGACGGTGTGCGAGACGTAGCGAGATTAAATGGAATTAGAACGAATGCCTTTTTTTCTTTTTCTTTTCCGTTTTCTTTTCTTTTTTTTTCTTTTTTTTTTTTTTATACGTAGAATTACGTACGAGGAAAGGAGATAAGAAAGAGAGAGAGAGAGAGAGAGAGAGAGAGAGAGAGAGAGAGAGAGAGAGAGAGAAAGTGACAAAAATAAAAAAGAAAAAGAAAGTACATTTGTGAGCAAGGAAATTCATGAAATATTGATTATAATAGGGATCGTTATCCTTCTCTCTATCTCGTTTTGCTTCCTCAAAAGATTCTTTTTGAGCGAACGAAACGATGAGCGTGCGGGACCCTGGAGAAAATCACAGGAGGGTGCCTTTCAGCGTAGGAATTAATCTTTAGCCCACTTAGAGAAACTTCCTCCTTCTATATAAATAAGCGAAAATATAAGCAAGAGTTGAAGTAGAAGGAGGAAGAAGAGGAAGAAGAAGAAGAAGAAGAAGAAGAAGAAGAAGAAGAAGAAAAAGCAGAAGAAGAGGGTTGTACGAGTAGGTAGATACGTATATTTCGCGACGCAACTTGGACTGTTGGCTTTTCTATAGGAACGGGGCTTCGCGTAGGGTTGTTTATTAACGGTGTGAAAGTGGAAAATTTATATCTCTTGAAGGCAGCAACCGGTGAGGCAAACAACGTGAGAACGATAAGAAAACGTACGTCGTTGAAAATACGAACGACGTTGGAGTCAAGAGAAATCGTGTATTTATTTCTTTTTTTCTTTCTTTCCTTTTCCTTCCATTTCTCTTTCTTTTTCTATTTCTTTTTCGAAAGACCCAAGAAGAAAATAATGAAGAAAAATAACGATTAATGCAAAAAATCGAATCCAATGGAATAATGCAATATTCATTGTTCCATTTTCTATTGTTATTAATTTTTATGACATTTTATATTTTCTAGTGGTTTATATATTCATAAATATTCATTTTTCTTTATTTCTTTCTCTCTCTCTCTCTCTATCTCTTTCTCGTTTTCATCAGCGTTACACGTAAAGGAATTCTTTCGTTCTGCAACGTGTATGAGAAAAGTATTTGAATTATTCACGAATGATGTATAACAGAGAGTCGCCGTATTATTATATGTAATATATTATCAAAGGGAAAATTATTCTTACCTTGAGTAAGCCGTATACGAGAAGTATGCAACAGATTACACCAGAACACGAACATATCAAAAGAGTTATGTTGAATCGTACGGTAGCTGAAACAATAAAAATTCTCTCTTTGTTCAACCTAAATACATGCTACCATGTTAAAGAACGTGATACTTACCAGGTGATATTGTATCAGCTTCTAAGAAACTCGACGATTCTGGTAATGATCGATTTCCAGATAAATAATCACTTTCGGCTTGCAAGACCGTTCCAGTTGTGGCGGCTAATATAATGAAGTAAATCTGAAAGAGAGGTTTTTTTTTATGAATTAAATTATAAATTAAAAAAAAATATATATGTGTATATATATATATATATATATATATATATATTTATAATCGAGAAAATGAAATGGTCTTATACGTATATA
Organism: Dolichovespula sylvestris; assembly: GCA_918808275.2. Classification (NCBI taxonomy): domain Eukaryota; kingdom Metazoa; phylum Arthropoda; class Insecta; order Hymenoptera; family Vespidae; genus Dolichovespula; species Dolichovespula sylvestris. The sequence continues at coordinate 5,298,448 of OU964969.1, forward strand.
ATATTCATGTAACAAAAGATATACGACAAGGAACAAATTTCACTTTTCAGAATATATGATCGTATTATCGAAAGGAATGACAATGACAAAATTGTTGTAGGCAGAAATTACCGGAGAGTCAATTTCGACAACTAATTCGATTTTACGTCAGAGAGAGAGAGAGAAAGAGAGAGAGAATGAGAGAGAGAGAGAGAGAGAGAGAGAGGGAGAGAGAGTGACAATGTCGTTATCAGCCTGTAGCCATAATATCTGACGCGTTTGCCGCAATAATGTCAAACAGTTTCACTGCGTGTTCTTTCGCTGGTTCGAAAGATTAAAGGATTCGAACAGATAGATCTATTGTGTTTGGTAAAAAAAAGTACACGTCGATTTTTGTCAACGTTAATTATTTTTTCACGCTTCCAGAAGAATATCTTTTCGAATCTCGCGGACGATCGATTTTCGATTTACGTTCGACTATATCCGTTCCTCTTTTTATTAGCGGATCGTGCCATGTGTCGACACACGATGTCGAATGCAGAACGATGGTTATATACATACATACATACATACATATATATATATATATATATATATATATATATATATATATATATATATTTTCTTTTTTTTCTCTCTCTCTCTTTTTTTTTTTTCTTCTTTTCACTATATTTTGATATGTGTCGATCGTAAAGATATCATTCATACGGGAATATATACGTTCATCCTTTGGTTTGCCTTCAATATATTCTCGTGAAAAACTTTATGAGAATAGTTAATGCTTGTGCTGGCTTTATGACGGCTGTTAAAGTGCACTGCCAAATGTCTCGTTATATGTATACGTGTTCTCCCGTTAAGCTTGTATTACATTATAAGGATATAAACGTAGGGAAGAGAGCCATCAGGGTCGACCCAATTTTATATTTCGTTTATATATATATATATATATATATATATATATCTTGGAGACTCGGAAAGTTCGTAGCATAATTTTTCATGAAAATTCAAAGCTACGATTTATATGTATGAATAATACAACTTTATCCAATAAAATATATATATATATAATTCTATTTTATGCTATTGAAAATTTCAGCGAATTTTCTGAACGAACCAATCCGTATAATATTACATAGGAAAAAATGTGACAAGCAACTTGATACAAGCCTCTTACGACAATCGATATAGTCAAAGTGCATAGCTTTTATCGACTGTACTAGAGTATTGGGAATCGTAGTCTCTTATTCTCACGTTTCTGTCGAATGCAATTTCGTTGTTTGTATTAAAATTCTACGGAGGTGTCAGCTCGTTATTATCGTCTCGTTCTAGAGTATCATTTCTTTTCTTTTTACGATAGAAAAAATATACATATATATTTATAGATTTATATATTTATATATGTATATAATTAGTATAGAAAGCAGTTGAAAATTGGATTTTTAATATCGATGAAAATATATCGTATTGATTATATACATCGCGTGACAGTTAGAAGAACGAAACGAAGAGAATCACATTTTCATGATTAAATTAACTATAATATTTTACACGCTGCTATGAAATTTCCCATGAGTCATTGAATGCCCGTAAACTAATGTGAATCCCGGGAATCGTGCGGTTCTCTATGTTTTCATTCTTCACTCTCATTTGGACCTATTCTCGCGAATTGAACGTATTTGGAAATAAGTATTTGTTTTTTTTTTTTTTTTTTTTTTCTTTTTTTCTTTTTTTCATTTTTTTTTTGTTTTTTTTTTCGTTTTTTTTTGTTTTTATTTTTTTCTTTATTTTTTTCTTTTTTTTTTTTTTTTTTTTTTTTTAATACTTTACTTAGTGAAAGCTTCTGCGAACCGGCTTAAAAAGAGATGATTATTTCATAAAGAGACGAGAGCACGCGTTTCCGAGCTTAAATGGATTTTTATTTACCGTGAGAGTTTCATACGAACGTTATGCCCTCTCAATTTTGCCCGAACTCGCGTATTAATTATAAATAACGAAATAGCATTTCCCGTGTTTTCGATTCGGGTTTAAAACGCGACGAATAAATTTTGATAATAATTACATTTAGATGGTACATATTCATCATGCTCATAATTCGCGTAAGTAATCAGCTCTGCTAACAGCACGTGTTTACGATCGATAATTATAAATACGAGATGAGAGTTCTATATTGAATTTCTTTTAAATTATACAAGTTAAACAAAATCGTAGACCAAATCAATTTTGTATTATTGTGCGCTATCGTGAAATTCATATCATGATCGTGTTATTCGCCTCCCGATTATACTTAAGATGTATATACGTATGTGAGCATCTATGTATGTTGTTATGTACATATGTATGTATGTATGTATGTATGTACCTATGTAAAAGTTAGACTCGGATATCGACCGGCAGCAACAGGGTATGCGTTGGGTCACATTGCAAGCACATGGACCGCTTCTCGATTGTCTTAAATGATCGCAAATATTAAAGGATGTAGTCAAATGAACTAGACTATTGGATATAAGCACATTCATACTTATCGATTTTATCAATATATATATATATATATATATATATATATATATATATATACACACACATGCATGCACGCGCATATATGTCTATATGTAATAAGAGGAAAGAAGGAACAATATGTGTAATATGATCGAAAAATATGTCGGATATAATAGAACGAAAAATGATCAATTGACAGGCTTCGTTGTCTATCGAGTATCGACGATATGACGTTTATAGAATTCGATGGAATCATCTCTCGGCCGTATGGAAAAAAAAAAAAGGAAAAGTTTGCACAAAATGCGTTCGCTCGGAACGAACAGAATCTCGTCTAATGAAGGAAAAAGATGTATATACGTTTTTCTCTATAACATTTGCCGATCTTTCTGCAGAAATATATATATATATATATATATATATATATATATATATATATTTCTTGTTCCCTTTTTTTCTCTTCCACGAAGTAAATCAATGGTATCTGACTCGAAATTTATCGACGATAAGGAAAAAAGAAAAAAAGAAAAAAAAAAGAAAATTCATCGAAAACGAATCAACATGGTTTACCATTATATAAATAGAATACCAGCCCCCTAGTAGTTCCCCTTTAGGGTTTCATTAGAAAATGGGTGAAATCAATCGCACCGAGGTGTTACTTACTCCGGTATAAACGGCACAAGCGTAACTCCCTCTGCGAACTGATTGCCAGCAGCAACAGGATTGCATGATGGCCATACTTTGCAAACGCGTGCGAACTTACGCACCCTCGTTGAAATCGAATCGGCCGTGAAAATGATAAGAATGAGAAAATAAATGATCCGAAATGAACCAGCATGAATCTGAGTTACTTGCGTGCGCGCGCGCGCGCGCGCGGCCGCACTTCCCCTGTTGTAGTAGTCGTTCGTATCTATTCTTATTTTTTTCGTTTTCGTTTTCCTCTTCCTCCTTCTTCGGTTTGCTTTGTCGTGTTTTTTGTTTTTTTCCTTTTTTTCCTTTTCCTTCCTTCCTTCCTTCTTTTTTTTTTCCCTCTCTTATTTCCTTTCCGTCGCGTCCTAAGGTTTTACGATTTTTCGAGAGTATTCGACGATTTGGAAATAATTGATGCGAGTTTGAGAGGACTCATCTCGTCCTCTCGCGGAGGAACGCACAGGCGGTGCGGAAACGCTGCTCGACGCTGACTGTTCCTCGTCTTCGTTGAATTTCGCGTGTCGAGTTCCTGCGGCGCGAAAAGCATCGAGGTCGGACGCATGCGCCATAGAAGATTTCTATCGAAATTGGAATGAGGATGAGAAAGAAAGATAGATAGATAGAGAGATAGATAGATAGATAGATAGATAGATAGAGAGAGAGAGAGAGAGAGAGAGAGAGAGAGAACTACCCTTATTTTCTTTTTCTTTCTCTCTTTCCCTTTCTTTCTCCCACTCTTCCACTCTCCCATTCTCTCTCTCTCAATATATATATATATATGTATATATATATATATATATATATATATATATATATATATTTGTGTGTGTGTGTGCGCGTGTGCGTGTGCGTAATTATCTGTAGCTACGTAATATTTATCTAATGGAACAGAGAGACGTTGTTAGATAAATCGTGCTGGAAGATCTTTCCTCATCGACTTCGAACTTGTAATAACGAGGCGACGATGAGTTTAGCGAGAGGAAAACTTCAAGGTCGAGCCTTATACGCGTCGTATACGACGAGTTCTACTTGGAAAAATACTTCAAGGTTTAGCCCTTATATCGTAAGAAAAGTTACATCGTATCGAAAGTTACTGGTTACTAGTTTTATAATAATCGTATTACGGATTAAAACTTGCGTAAATGAAGTTACTAACATATCACAAAGTAGATGCGTGCAACTCACTCACCTCCGTTACGAATTTTTCCTTTCCTCCCTTATTTCCCAGTCGATGCTTCTTTTTTTCCTTTTCTTCTTTTTTCTTTTTTTTTTTTTTGCCACGCATTCAATCTTACATCTCGGATTATATTTGTATCGTCCTACTGTCTAACAAAATAAAGAACGTTATTAATCAATAAGAGCGCTCTTGCTTTTTGTACGAAGTTTAGGAAAGATTTCTTCCCTCCTTCCTTCCTTCTCTATTAACTTAACACTTTTAATTAGTTTTCTTCGTTGTGCGAGCTAAAGCGTTGATTTAAAAAAAAAAAAAAAAAAAAAAAAAAGAAAAGAAAAAAGAAAAGAAAATGCAAAGCTAGATTACTGGAAAGTTGATCTACCTGACCGGGGAGGGGGAGGGGGGGGGGGGCGCCCGATATCATAAATTATTCGCATCAAATTGCTCTCCTTTTTATGATAAACTCACGTCAAAACGTCGGATGCTAAACGACGGACGATCCTTATCGTCGTATATATGTGAGACGGGTTAAGTTGAAGGTACTTTCAACGTAAAAAGAAAAATACGCGTTTGAGGATGAAACAAGAAAAAGTAGAAGATAAAGGAGAAGAAGAAGAAGAAGAAGAAGAAGAATAAGAAGAGGATTGAGGAGGAGGAGGAGGAGGAGGAGGCAGAAGAGAGGCAAGAATTTGAGTTTTAGGAAATGGTCTGTAAAACACTCGAGATTTTTTCTTCCTCGTAAAACTTATACAAGAAAGGCAGAGAGAGAGAGAGAGAGAGAGAGAGAGAGAGAGAGAGAGAGAGAGAGAGAGAGAGAGATGGGGGGGGAAGGGAGAGAAAGCAAGAAAATAAAAGTACATATATCCCTTAAAGCTTTTATCGTATGCGTAGTAAAGGAACGTTGTGGAGCTTTCGAATAAATTTACTACTTGTTCCCCTCAAGGCAGCACTCGTTGGTAGAATAAATAAGCGAAGGTACGCTAGAATTTGCGAGATAGATAGAGCTCACTTCTTTCGAAGGGTGGCAACAATTCTCTTCAACCTTTTCTCCTTACACGTGCCTTATTACACATAGGATACACGTATGTGTATCGCGAGACGGACTTTGAAATGTCATTGAGAACGAAGGGAGTCGTATAAATCGAATCGTACGGTACGAGGATTTAAGGGAAGGTATACGAGTGCGATGAACCATAGATACGTTTATAGTGAATGACACCTTCCCGTAGAAACGTTTAAAGCAAATTACATTCTATCGGCTTTTCGATAACACGAAAATGTGTTACCAATGGGATTACTATTTTCAATTTAATTTTCAACGTTTGGTGTCATCTTGATAAATACCCGAGATATGTAGTGGAGTGAACTTGAAGGGAGAAAGAGAGAGGAAGAGAGATAGAGAGGTAGAGGTAGACGTAGAGAGAGAGAGAGAGAGAGAGATTTCACTGCAACAACACAACTGTGAACAATGTAATCAAGGTATAAATCAATTACAGTACTTTAGATGAGCTTACACTCACGTACAATCCAGTTCCGTTGGTTTCCTTCCAGTCCGGACATTGCAACGTGCTTTTGCATCTAGTCGGATTCATTGACTCTCTTCTCTTTGATACTGAACTTCGTGACTCCACCGCGAATATTCATTGAAAGAGACAAGTTCTTGTATATCATAGATATTCATCATAAAGTTCATCGGTTCTTTTTTTTCCTTTTCTCTTTTTCCTTTTTTTCTTTATTCCAACGCGATTCCAATGTTCGTAAATTATAACAATGTATCTTTCACGTTCTTCGGTTCATCAATAATATTATCATTGTAAGTATTGTACTTCGTGTAACGATATAAATTTTTAAATCATACGAATAAAATTATTTCGGTAATTTAATGTGATACGTGGGATTTGAGTATCGGGAATGTTTTATCGTTATAGAGGTACAAACGTAGAAACGCTACAACTCGATCACTCATACCATTGTCCTGTTAATTGTTTTTTGCGGATCAATAAACGCCGTGGTCCATCGATGCTTCAAAATCGTTTCCAATAATTACGTGGAAAATTTTAAACGTACGATACGTAATCGTACAGGATCCACAACGTCTACCATTTTAACTTCTACGGTTTGTTAATAATTACGACGGGTTTACCGCAGATAGAATATAATTTTATATAAAATTCAAAAATTTATTTAATATCATATTGCTATCGTGATACATAACATTTTGATTACAACTCTTATTTAAGTGTACACATAGTAAGCGCCAGTCTTGTCATAAGGCTATTATGTAATGCACCATAAGATAATATTGCAATTGTTATATCCTATATAATATCTTAAGAATAATATTATTATAATATTTCACGAATGTTTGTTATTACATTGATCTGACCATTTTAAAGAAAATTAGTTCAGAACAACGTCTGTACTATATAAATATTAATACATACGTGTACGCTATGTATACATTTATATACGTATGCGTGCGTACGTGTGTGTGTGTGTGTATGTGCATATATGTAGGTATATATCGTTTATATACTTATATTAAAAGAAAGCATAAGAGGAATATCGACACGAGTATCATTAATTACTTTCGTGACGTAACAATATAATTTAGAGAAAAGCATAATATTAGAAATTAAAGCGTATAAATGGCGGCACCCTGATTAGGTTCCGTAGGAAAGACCAGGTCGTCGAGGTCAAGTTCATAATTTGTACAACTTTCCCAAAGATATTGTTGGATGTCCTCGACGAACTGAGAAATTTTGTCCTTCGTGATGATAGCCACTATACATCCACCCCACCTATTTTAATATAAATTACGTGCTTTACGTAATAAGTCTTGTATAAGTATAACGAATAGTATGACTAGATATAAATTATATATAGTATGAATAATTTGATTTTCAATATGAGAAATTGAATTTGTTTCTTTTTTTTTTCTTTGTTCTTTTTTTCAAATAAATAGACAAAAGTGACGATAACATTTAGATAATATATTGGAATGAAGATAAAAAAAATATTTTCAAAGTCGTATATATATATATATATATATATATATATATATATAAATATATATAAATATATATGTATGTTTTGAGTATTATGAAAAATAGGTCAAAGCAAAACACGGTAGAATAAAATTCATTTATCTTTCTGCTTCTTATAAGATCGATTCGAGGGTGGGGAAAACAGACGATCGTTTGCAAACTCGTTCGGAAATAGGAGTTTCTATGTATCGAAGTTCCGGGGTGTGACCCGAACTTGTCAATAGACATCTATTAACGGTCTAATGGACGTTGCTATGGTTTGAAGTAGTCAAAGGTGAAGATACATAGGGTTGCCGAAATTTAGGGCTTAGGGGCTGTATTTTCTTTCTCTTTTTTTTTTCTTTTTTTTTCTTTTAAATACATATGCACACTTAGGATAGGAATCGTACATACATACATATGTATATATCTAAAGATCCAAAGATATATGACTAAGATATATATGGTTGATAACAGACTTGAATCTTCTATTATTATTGTACGTATAAATAATTTCTTTCATTTATAAGTAAAACATAAGCGAGATGATCGAGATAGGATGATTCGTGCTTTCAGAGTGTATATATGTATATATATATATATATATATTTTCTTGTCTCACGATAAAAGCTCTCCTCCACCTTAGGAAGCTTAAGGTATGCATTTGTATATATATATACACAGTAAGATTATACTTACCCAGCTCCGGTAAGTCTAGCACCGAGTGCTCCACAATTCATGGCTTTGTCGACGAGTGCATCGACACGCGGATGGCTACACTCGTATAACTTACAAAGACTCCAATGGCTCTTCGACATCAATTCGCCTAACAACATGACTTTCTCCTCTTCTATTAACGTGTCATCCTTGTTTATGCGTTCAAATTCGGCCACTCTGTGCGCCTCTAAAACGCATATTCGATCGTCAATACGATTTTATAAATTGATATTTTCCTGTGAACGAGCTTTCGAAATAATAATAATAATAATAATAATAATAATAATAATAATAATAATAATAATAATAATAATAATAATAATAATAATAATAATAATAATAATAATAAATTAACGGAAAGGAAGTGGTTGGGGTTGGGGTTGAAAGGGTTAGTGGGAGGCTCGAAGGAAGAAAAAAAAAAATGGAAAAAAATCGACGGATTTCTTAACGCTTCGTTTTCGATATTTTGGTAAAGGGAAAAGGTATATAAGGTAAGGGAGCGTGTGTGGTATCTTCGAAGGTTTTCTCTCTCTCGGCTGCTTTTCGTCGTGTTTCCACGGCAATAAATTTCATGACGGTGTTGGTCTCAAGATGACAAGGGCCGAGGAGTATGTGTGTCGGACGCAATCGATATGTCGCCGTCTCGTGAAAATTTATAGCATTCGTAAAGGAATGCACCCATGCTGTTTGATTGATAAATAAGACCTTTTTTTTCTCACGTTAAAGAATTTCCAATTAATTTGATCAATATATATATATATATATATATATATATATATATATATATATATATATTCTTTATAATTTCAATCGAAAGTGTGATATTTCAAATAATTTAGCGTCCGAATCCCTTACCTTGGAACACATGTAAGGCACGTTGTTTAAGCTTGAATGTTTGGGTTGCACTAAACGAGGCAATTTGCGATGTTTCCTTTAGTTCTTCGTACGCCGCAGATAGGCACTCGCAAATCTGAGGAACGTTAGATTCTAACTTAAGCTTTTAGACTTATTGCGGTTCAATCAATCGTTGGATCGTCTTAAACTCGGCACGTACCTCGTCGATTGTGTAAGGTTCTTCGTGAAGATCCTCCATCACAACGGAGGCCATTTTTTCCAAGCTGAAACCGAGACGGTTTTGTACGTCAATTAATCTTCTCACACTTTCCCAATTTATATTTCTCTTCTTGGCCATTATCTGAAACAAGATTGAATCGGTTGTCAAGAATTTCTCAACTTTAAGGATCGCGAAATTCATTTATTTGTCAAAAATAAATAATTACGTCTTCTTTAGAGAGAAAAAGAACGAGAGAGAGAGAGAGAGAGAGAGAGAGAGAGAGAGAGAGAGAGAGAGAGAGAAAGAGAGAGAGAGAGAGACAGTGAGAGTGAGAGATATATCGATTTTATAAAACGTAAGAATAATTCTACGTTACGCATTCGAAAGCTCGAGCTTGCGCGAACTCGTTGCCTTACATAAGCGATTAATCGATGAAACCCGTATAACTTGGTTAAACAAGGAGAGATTACAAAAAAAGAAGAGAAGAAAAGAAAAGAAAAATTCTGTCTCGTCCGCTTTGTTTACAAACTTAATCCCGAAATAAATTTCGAAGGAAGGAAAAAGAAAGAAAGAAGAAAGAAAAAAAAGGAAAGAGGAATAAAAAGGATGCAATGAAACAAACAAAGAACTTCTTTACGATACCTGGGCAGCCAAACGGCATTCCGCTACTCTTAAATTATAATCGGTGGTCGATGCTTTGTTGTGATAAGCCTGGCTATGCGCTATCACGAAAACAGCACTTTCAGGCAAGCTAATGTCGGTCGCACGTAAAGGATTAAATTCTATCAGCTTAGCAGCACCTATTGTGGACAATGATATATTATTATTCATATTATTATCAATTGTTCGATATTTCCTGTCTTTTTTTTTCTTTCCTTATCTGATCGAATTATATATATATATATATATATATATATATATATATATATATTCCTCGTGATAAAACATACTTACCTGCTCTCCCTAAAAAAGCGATCGCCTGATCCATCCCACCACCTTGAGTGCCAATATGTCTTTCTGCCCTGGCACTGATAGTTGCCAAATCTCGTTTCGATAATCTAAACTGTAACGTTATCGCGTGTTTTATTTATTTATTTATTTATTTTATTTATTTATTTTTTTTTTTTTAATAATAATAATATAAAGCAATACTTCGTAACAACGTTGATACGATTATTGGATAGTATATTTTTAAAGCATCTTCAGAATTTACCGGCTACGATCGTATTGACGCACAGATTTTGTCAGATAATTTTATTTTCATTTGACAACGTTAATATGTTAATGCGATTATATGAAACACGAAAATACATCTATACTAGATATTGTATTGTAAGAACGCAAGGAATTACAGTAGATCAAGGTATTCTTAAAGGCTTACGTGATACCAAAACAAATCCGGTCTCTCTTTCTCTCTCTCTCTCTCTCTCTCTCTCCATCTAGGTCTTAAATGTCTCGTTCTATCCGCTATCATCCTTGAGAGCGGGTGGAATTTATCTATCGGTGCTTTGCTCAATAAAAAAAAAAAAAAAAAAAAGAGAGAGAAAAAATAGGAAGAAGAGTAGACAAAAGGAAGAATAAATTACTTGCGGAATTCTAACAGTTTGAATGAACGTCGATAATCGAGCTTTTATATTTTCCTTTTTCATCCTTTCCTTCTTCCCGTCGATAAGCTCGTCTTCTTCTTTTTACCGAATTTTATTTATTCTCTTTTCTTCCTCTCTTTCTCTCTCCCTCTTTTTCTTTCTTTCTTTCTTTCTCTCCTTCTTTTTTTCTTTCTCGTCGTTCAATTTAAAGGAGTAACAGAATCGTTTCAGGAAAGAAAAAAAAAAAAAAAAAGGAAAAAAACGGAGACACGTTTCATTCCTCGGTTTGAATAACACGGCTTGTGTTAGTCGAGTAATTTGAAGGGCTGAAGAGGAATGAAAACAAAAAGAGAAAAGAAAGGGGAAATATGAAAAAGAAAAAGAAAATAGGAAAAAAGAAAGAAAAGAGAAAGGAAAAACTAGCAGCCAGATGGAAAAAGCCGCTAAGAGAAAACACGAGTACGCAAAATTCCGCGAATATTCTCGTTCAGTGATAACGATACGTTTTTTTTTTCAATCGCCGTATCGTCAATACCCGCGATTCATCAAAAGAGCACAGAGTTTAATGGCACTCGGAAAATTCACCGGAGTCTGCACGATAAAACCGTTCCTCTGGGTTTCCCTATTCTCTCGATCGCGTACTTAACAATAAAAAAAAAAAAAAAAATAAAATAAAAAAATAAAAAAACAAAAGAAATAAAAACAGAAAGTTTCTTCCGTCGGTCGCAATTCTTGATCGATCGCAGGCAATTAGTTTATTCTTTACGATCTTATAGTTTACTCGAATAAACTCTTCCTTCCTTTCTTGTTCTCTTTTTTTTTTTTTTGATCTTTTTCTCTTTCTTTCCAATCCCACCTCCTCGGGCCTCAACCGTTAACCCTCCCCGAACCTTCCGAACGAAATTACTTGAACTCGAAAACTTTCGGGGCGGGGGCAGGGGGGCAGGGGGGCAGGGGGGCAGGGGGGCAGGAGAAAAACAAGAAACCCATGAAACTTCTCGTAGTTGATATTAATACGGTCGATAGGTTCGAATTCGTGTCGATTTAAAGATCCAAGGATAAGTTGCTTACTTACGTCTCTCTTTAACGTGTTAAAAGATCCTGGGAGAAAATTAAAAGAGCACCTAACAAAGATCGATCGTAAGAACTAAGACGAAGAAGAAGAAAAAAAAAAAGAAAAGGAAAGGAAAATAAAAAACAAAGAGAGAGAGAGAGAGAGAAACAGTAAGAAGAATTTCATGTTGTCTCGCAATTAAATTTCTTCTTATTATCATCGTCTTAATTAAAGTTCTTTCCTCCTTATAATTAATCTCACCGAAATTCCATTAATACGTGGGGTGAGGGGGTGGAGGCGGAGGGGGGGGGGGGTGGGGATATTGGATTCGGTAAAAAAGAAATCCACGAGACATCAAATGCGAAAAGGGACAGACGGATAAAAAACATCGGCTCGATTTCGAGCTTCGCGGAAACGTATTCGTAACTCGATTCTGAATACCAAATTCCAAGGGTTCTCTCTTCTTTTCTCTCTTTCGTTTTTTTTTTTGTCCTTTTTCTTTTTCGTTCTCGCAGAAGGCACAGAGAGTAATGTGCGGAAGACATCAAGAAATTCCAATGGCATTCCGTTCGAGGACATCCGACGCATAATCTTAAAGACATGAAAGTGCTCCTCTTTCGAGAAAGGAAGGAAGAAGACATTAGGCTCGAGAACTTTTCTCATTGATCTCAAAATAGAAGAGAAGGAAAGAGATAAAAGGAGAGAAAGAGAGAGAGAGAGAGAGAGAGAGAGAGAGAGAGAACAAAGGAAAGAGAAGAAAACGAATGTATATAGTTATGAAAGAAAGCAAATGTAATGTAGATGAGTTAATAATATGTTTTGAATTCACGTCATAGAAACGTAAAAAAAAATGTGATGATAGAAAAGAAAAAAAAAAAAAGAAACGAAAGAAATAAAAATTTGCTCTTTTACCATTATAATTTCTATGAGATATTTATGTACCTATTTTATTAGATATTTTTATATAAATAAAACGAGAAAGAGAGAGAGAGAGAGAGAGAGAAAATAAATATATATAAATTTATATGGGAAAACAAAGGTATTACAGACGAGTGAATAATATATTTTGAATTCACGTGGAAACGTAAAACAAAAAATTATAATAATAATAAAAAAAAAACAGGAAACATAAAGAAGAAAAAAGTCTGTTTCTTGATGTTGCAATGCATATATATATATATATATATATACACACACACACACACATATAAAGGAAAGATATTTTACTGCAAATCTTGATGTAGATATCTTAATTAAAAAAAAATTTAACGATTATGTACTTTTTCGATTTCATGTTAACGTTTTGTCGGGCAAGATTACTAAACGTTAAAAGGGAGAATCTCACGGCGTGATAGCATAATACCCAGTCGGCGAACTATAATCTTCCGGCTTTCTCACTACCGACTCTTTCTCGTTCCTCGCGCGGAATGAAAATTCATTAATTTGAATGAAAGAAAAAGTCAGCAACTTATTTGCGGTGGCTCTCGGCAGAAGAGATTAACGTATTAAATGGAGAAATATCGGACGGAAATTTCCATTCGATTTTAAAACATTTAATAATTCCTATAATATTATAACATCTCCTCATTCATTTTAACGTAATTGTTAATCATGAAAATCATTCAGTCGAAATGTAATTGGATAATAATTATACGTATATGTATGCGTATAAATGTGTGCTCATGTTTGTATGTGCGTATACATGGTCTTACATAAAAGAGTGAGATTTATAGAAAGAAAAGTTAAAAGAGAGAGAGAGAGAGAGAGAGAGAGAGAGAGAGAGAGAGAGAGAGAAACACGAAAGAAAATTAATGAATGGAAGAAAATTTACCTGACTAGCATGAACCAATGAAAGAACTGCAGCTGATACTAGAGCGCTAGAGCTTGAAAGGCCAGCATTAGCAGGAACGTTGCCCCATACAGCAGCTAGGATTCCTTTAGGAACTTTTTCCTTTGGGATTACTTCTAGAGCACCCTGTATACCACACAAAAAGTATTTATACCAGATTGGTCCTGTCTCGGCGTCATTGATAGAAGCTCTAAAAAGATCGTAAAATGTTCCTTAATTATTGTTATTAGAGATATTAAAAAGTACGATGTTAAATATAATTCTACATTGTTTAATCCTATTTGATATCGTTGTTACGACTTACCTGGTCTTGTCGAAATCACATTGAAAATCATTGTAATTTGTATTAACATTGGTAACACTAATTTGATGATCATTCGATATAGCAACTGCTACGAGTATGTGTTGCTTAATTGCCATAGGACAAACTGAATATCCGCAATAATCGATATGTTCGCCGATCAAATTCACTCTGAAACAGTAATAATAATAATAATAATAATAATAATAATAATAATAATGATGATGATGATGATGATGATGATAATTTATTATCTGTTCTCTATGGAAACGACATCAAGTGGATATACGAACGAAGGGATTAATTCATCCGATGAAATATTGCAAATAAATAACGAAGATACACTTTTAGTCGTTGTTACGTTGGAATTATTCAAATCGTACTCACCTTCCTGGAACTTTAACGACAAAGGAAGGCTCCCGATCGTACTTTTTGATAAAGTGATCAGCGAGGATTTTCAATTTCAACATAAACGAATCGTCCGTTTTTAAAATTGACACCCCATCCTCCGATTCGGAAAATTTATGTTCACCGTTTGCTTCCCCCGACATTTCTGAAAATAAAGGAAAGTTTGAATCACGAAAAAGAAATATCTTATATTCTTAATACGATCTTTTTAAAAAAAAAAAAAGAAAAAAATCTGAATCAATAATAATAATAATAATAATAATAATAATAATAATAATAATAATAATAATAATAATAATAATAATAATAATAATAATAATAATAATAATAATAATAATAATAATAATGATAATGATAATGATAATAATAATAATAATAATAATAATAATAATAATAATAATAATAATAATAATAATAATAATAATAATAATAATAATAATAACAATAATAATAATAATAATAATAATAATAATAATAATAATATTAAACATATGATTGTGAAAGATCGTTTTGATCATCGATCGATCGATTAATCTATGCATTTGCAACGGATTTGCTTGAAAATTGTCGAACGAAAATGTTATTAACAGAATGGGAGATTCCATTGGAAAATTGTTAATTTCCGGAATGAAAATGAGGTCAACGGCATTAACGTAATTACGTTGTTGCGCGCTATGGTGCGGTTGCAGTATCGTTCGATTTCCCCCAAACATGCCCCGGATACTTTCGTTTAAAACTCGTGATAATATCTCGCCCAGTGGATGATAAGAGTCGGGAGGGGGAGGGGGCGCTGCAATTATCACAGACGGCTAATAATATATCTATA
The DNA here is from genome assembly GCA_918808275.2 of Dolichovespula sylvestris. NCBI lineage: Eukaryota > Metazoa > Arthropoda > Insecta > Hymenoptera > Vespidae > Dolichovespula > Dolichovespula sylvestris. The sequence goes on from OU964969.1 coordinate 5,313,605, forward strand.
ATTTCTTTCACGTCAAGTCACTATCGAACCTTATTAATTTCCTTTATCTTGATTTATTACAAAATGATTTTTATTCCTTTTAATATCACTGAAAATATTAATTTTGATATCGATCGAAGATAAGCTTGTTATTTACTTTAGGATATTATTTTCACAAATCGTGTCAGATGGATGAACTGTTTGACAAAATCCAATTGATTCATGAACAATAAAAATTATGGAATATATATATATGTATATATCGTTTATCTATAAAAGTGTTAACGCGAGATAACGATAAGTGTAAACGATAATATCTCCATCTATATATTATCTCAAATATATTTAATACCGATACTTTTGTCACGAGATAAGATCGAAATACGAAATGCATTAGCATATATACGCGCTTATTGAAAGTTATAATTATGAAAAAATTTAAATTTCCCGCGTTTCGTTTAACCTATCGCTATCCTTATTTTTATACTGACTCATTATCGTAATCTATCATGGACTCATCTCCCACGTAATCATCGACGTAAAACATCACACCGTTTTCATTATTTCCTCGTACTTTTTCTAATTGGTAAAATCATAATTGAAAGAAAAATATTAACGCTTGCGAAGTGCATTCTCATCGCTGATAAAAAGATAAGACGTTAGAGCGTATTGTGTCGTATCGTTTAACACAGACATTTAAAAGATATTCTTCTGTGAACATACGTATTTGCGATTACAAACGTAGTTGATATTATATTTATTTTAAAGAAAATATGCGTATGTACGTGTACGTATATACATATATATATATATATAAAATACTACCTAATAAATTGTTGTCTTAATAAAAAAATCAGGTTCGCTCGGAATCGTCGTTGAGCCTTTTTTCTAGATGAAAATATTAAGAGCCAAATCCTCCCGCTCGAAGAATACGGACGGATGCACTTACTGGATGCAACGCAACGTGGCGCCAGCTGCCGACGCGGTTGCTTACGTGACACCCTATATATATATATATACATATATATATATATTAGCGCGTTCGTATGCGCAGAAGCATAACCGGCCGAGAGGCGTCTTTCAATCGTGTAATTGAGAGACACGCTTCGAGAAGTTGGCGTTACTTAGTCCGATCGATTTATCGCATATATTCGATAGACATGATAAGAATGATTTAAAGTATAAATGTGACGAGCTACGTCATACTTACCTACCTTCGTTCTTCACTATTTCAATATATTAAATGATATAATATTACGTCTGTTATATCGTCAATAAACGTGAGACTTGTTTATTTTTTTTTTATGCTGCGTCGCCCGGTATACACTTTCGGACTTTATCGATCTAGTCAATTTTTCCTTCAATGAATTCCCTCCGTGACCGCTCGTGGCGCTACCGATCTCTGCGAGTCCCGCCATTTTTTTAAACCCATCGCAGGTGACTCAGCGCGGTAATTTTTGAACAATATATATGTATATATACACATACACATACACATACACACGCACGAAATAATTTTGTAAGCTGTCATCGTTCATTCGCCTTTTTTTTCTTCATTATGTTATATTTGTTATTTATCACGATGAACACATAAACATCGGCCCTTAATAAGGATGCCACGTTTTCTTTTTATATGCGACGATCGTTCGTGAACGTTTCGCATATAAAATTATTTATTAACGCGCGTACGAACCATAGAATTTAACAGGTGAAGAACAATTGACGAAAAGGCTCAAAGAAAAATTATTATCACAGGGGGGCCTTCTTAAAAATTTTTATTCGTACGTTTTACGCGTGATGAAACTTATGAAATAGTCGACTTATCGCTACAAAAAAGAAATCATATTTTAGCTTTGACATTTTTATTTATTTATTTATTTATTTATTTACATTTCACTGATCTGCATTGGCAATATAATAATGTACATTTATTTATTTATCTTTAATGCAGGAACAGTCGCTTGACCTAGATATTGGAAAGTATCCTTTCACCAAATAACGAAGAATATCCATATATAATATAATATGTATACACACACAAACATATATATATATATATATACACGTATGAAATCAAAATGAAATAAATTTTACATGGCAAATATATCGGCGAATATAAAGAAATCATTATGTCACTTATTTTGATTATGATCGAAGATATAAATGTAACCGAACATTTCAATTGCCATAGCAGATGAAGTATATACATCATAATTATATTTGTTTACTCACTCTAATCTCCCAAGGAATTGCAACTCGATTTCACTATTTTCCGCTTCAAAGATTTGACATGTTCTTTTCTCTTTCTCACGTACTCCTAAGATTGGCTCATGTGGGTAATTAGGGAAAATTATAAATCAAGTTCTTTTTCGTTTCTTTTTTTTTCTCCCGATAATGATAAAAATAACCTCGCGTAAATTGAAATTCCTTGTTGTGCTTTTAACGAGTTATGCTATTTTTCCTTTTTGTTTTCCACACCTTTAGAAACTTTTTATCAAGGTATAATTATGAAAAGTTTTTTTCATCTAATAAATCGAATAAATGAATGAAAGGATAATTATAAGTTATGAAAATATATTATGTGTTATTAAAAATGAAACTTTTTTGAAAATTTTTTATGTAAATGATATTAATTATAAATTTAAGCAATATATATATATATATATATATATATATATATATATATATATATATATATAAAGAACAAGTTGTCTCGCAGGAACGACATTAATGATATCTCTTTTTTATTTCATAATAACTCTGTTTATGACAGTAGTTCCTTTAGGTCACGTTAAAGTATACGGTGTAATGATAAAGAAACCTAGTGAGAGTTGTAGTTATAGGATACATACTATCGTATAACGGGGAGTCGTTTGTATAGTATAGAAAACATGTTACATACTATTGTAAGTAAACTGCAGGATGCACTGTAGATACTCACGCCACGCCATATGAAAGATCATTTTACTCTACGGGTATAGTAAATACGTTCCGCTTCACAATTCGCTTTGTGCAGTCGAGAATAGTCTATCAAAGGACGCGCAACTTTCGTGGAAGATTTATTTTCAAATACAATTTAAACGCGCGAATATTGAAGGGGCGCCGATCAATAGGTAAATATTTGAACGTTTTTCTTTTTTCTTTCTTTCTTTTGTTTTCTATCAAAAAATTTCCATACAAATTTGAAATTCGTCGATAAATTAATATATCGAAGTGAAAAGAAAAAAAGAAAATAATAAAAGCGAGATATTATTTTATTGAAGCATAACCAAACGTATCGAATATTAAATTTAAATTAAATTAAATTAAGATTTCAAAAATGTCAGTTATCATGTAATATCGGATAAAATGAAATCGAAATATAAAGTTGGCGGAGTTTCGAGTTTTAGAAACAGAATTGTCGTGCATTTTAAAACAGGTGTTCTTTTCCACATTTTTCCATACTGCATATATGGTGTATCAAGGAATCTCAAAGTAAAAGACTTTCATCTTGTCAAGAAAACTTTCTCTTTGCATTCTATCCGTTCGTATTGTTAAGTAAATATTCATATATTCACAAAACATCTTTTGTCATTAAAGCAAAAAGAGATTTTTAATCTAACTAAATGTTCGTGAAAGTAATAAAAAAAAGAGTGCAACATTTCTTTACTTTTTTCTTTCATCGATTTTATTCAGATATTCACGATGGAATTAAAAGAAACATTAACCCTTATTTACGACGTTCTATTATTCTTGATAATGTCAATATTCTATATATTCGAAACAATAATATTAACATTCGTCCCGCAACGTTTTCGTGAGAAATCTATCAAAGGGAAAATAGCCTTAATTACTGGAGGTGCCTCTGGAATTGGTAAATTGATTGCCCAAAAATTATCTTATTTGGGTGCTAACGTTATCATCTGGGATATAAATAAATCAGGTATACATATTATTTTTTTGAACTTTTTATGAAAAAACATTTAATATATTCGGTAATGTAATAATTCATATCTATCATATAATGTAATAAAATATCTTTAGCACTCGAAGATACGGTAAATGAAATAAGGAGACACGGTGGAAAATGTTGGGGATATTATTGCGATATTTCTGATCGTGGGGAAGTATTTAGAATTGCGAAATCCATTAAAATTGAAATTGGTAATGTAAGTAATTAAATAATTGGTATAATAAAATTTCACACACACACACGTCTATATGTATATATAAACATAATTAATTTATAATTTATTTTAAATAATTTTATTAATTTTATACAAATTATAGGTTTAATTATTTTAGATAATTTTTCTGTTCGTTTTATATTTAAATGATTAATTATTTTCCATATATTTTTAAATAGATATCATTATTGATAAATAATGCTGGTTATGTATATGGAAAAAATCTTTTGGATATACCAGACGAAGAAATCGAACGTACATTTAAAATAAATATATTGGCGCATTATTGGGTATGTCATTTTCATAAATCCCGTTGTTAATAATAACATTGATTATTTTTCTCATTGTTGAGTTAGATGATCAAAGCATTTTTAAAAGATATGATGAAAGAAAATTACGGACACATAGTAACGATAGCAAGCGTTGCTGGTTTATTAGGAACTTACAATTGCACTGATTATTCGGCCACGAAATCCGCTGCCATTGGACTTCACGAAAGTCTTTTTTCAGAACTCAAAGTAAAAAGACAAATCTTTTTCAATCGTAATTGATTCGATATTATTATCAGATTATTATTAATATAAAACTTGAAATGTATTTTTAAGGCTCATGGATATGAAGGGATTCATATGACACTCGTTTGTCCTTATCTTATTAATACGAACATGTTTTATGGTGTTAAACCTAGGTAATTAGAAAATGTATCCAACAACGAAAGGTCTAAAATTCACACGAGTACGCAAATTTAATCTTTTATTATATATTATAAAATCGTAGATTGATGAAAATGCTCGAACCAGATTACGTTGCCGAAGAAGTGGTAAAAGGAATATTATTGAATAAAGTGAACGTTACGTTACCTAACATTGTCAGACTTCTTTTGCCACTTAAATGGTAAGTCATATACGTATATTTTTGAAAAAGACATTATTATTATTATTATTATTATTAAGAAATAAATTTTTTTTCTATTTCCATGCACAGCTTATTACCTGCCAAAATGTGTTGGGATTTAATGTATCGTATAATACGTGGTCCACAATCCATGATGATGTTTAAAGGACAAAAAAGTACAGAGATACTTCAAGAAAATAATAATATTACTGAAAAGACTGAAAAATTTCACCTACAGTAATTATATTCAAAAATATATTGCATAATTATGTGGGTAAATTCACGATATATTATTTGATAATACTTAATTTCACAATCGAAATAAAATCTTGATTAATCATAATAACACTACACATATGTATGTAATGTACTATAAAATATTAATATTCTTAGAGGATATTTCTTATAGTATTGTTAATTAATTATCAATCCAATCGGATTATGAAAAATCCGATCGGAGGAATATGATACTTCATTGGAAAATTCTTAGAACAAGTCATAAAAAAAATGCAATCCTTGACCAAGCTCCCAAATAGCAATACCTATACCAAATTCTGCTGCAAGATCAATTCGATGTATAATGGAATACAGAGTAGGATAAAAAATATATCCACTAGCCATATGAGATCTGAAATATAATATGAAATTTAATAACAGCTGAAGTATTAATGAAAATTATAAGTTGAGACAATGTCGATCAAATCAAAATCTTACTTTACTTCGAAAAAATGTTCTTTACTTTTGTCATCCCATTGAAGCTTTTTTTTGAATAATGCAAGACTTTTTAAGTATTGTGAATTTAAAATAGCTCCACCACCTTCTGCTGTATAATTGTATCCATAAAAATTGATGCCTAGCAAGATTTGAGCTCGTCTAGGATCATTTGGATCTGGAGTTAATAGTTCTATGCATTCTCTTGCCCAAGAAAGTGGACTATTAGGACCGGGACGTTGAACGTTTGAGAAATCATACGTCATCAAAGAGAAAGCTTTAATATAGGGTGCCAATTCGTCGAATTGGAGTTTTGAAAATATCTCGTCAGTATGACTAAAAAATCAAAATAAGCCTAATCATTTAAGAGATTATCAAGAAAAAGAAACAATAATGTAAATAATATGAGACGTACTACTCTCTTGATGGTGGAACTGCTAATATTATGTCAATATTATTGTTTTTTAATTTTTGAGAAATTTTTTTCATCACAGACACAATAATCTCCACATTGACAGTCGTAAATGCAAACTGATACCATGCTTCTAATACATAACCATCAAAACGGAATGTCTACAACAAAATATTTTATCATACGGATATATATATATATATATATATATATATATATATATATATATATATTTATTTATTTATATTATTATAACGGAATTTGTATATTATGTCATTTTTTCTTTTTTAATAACAATAAAATCATTACCTTTGCTGTATCAGATAGTACTGTAACGAGTTGTTGTTGCTTTTGTACATTACTTTCTAATTTGACGATATCATTGATTGACCAATGTTCAAATAATACCCTTGGCAAAACTGAAATACATTCAAACTAAAGTAAAATATAATATTTTAATGATTTTTATACAATCATTAATTGGTATATAATAACCATTATTATTTACTAATTAGACGTACTTTTTACACTATGATTTGCATTATTCAAATATCTTATATCTTTCAACCATTTTCTTTCAATCTCATCTGTTGATAATTGAAATGTTGATGTAATACTAGGTGATAGGGTCAACCATGCTGGTGATATCATAGTGAATTTTCCATGAAAAGTTTTTGTTATTTCATATCCAAAATCATTCCACTAAAATTATATCAGGCGGTATAAGCTAATTATAATAAAGATTTTCCCTTAACGACTGTACTTACAGGAGTAATGTATCCTAAAATATCTCCAGTAAATCTTCTACGCTTAGTATCTATATAATATGTTGATGCTTCCCTGATAATATCGGTTGCTTTAATATCCTTAATTACTAAATTCCTTTGAAAAACGTCTTTGTCCACAGGTCCTCTCTAAAATTGTAATTAAATCAATCACAATAGCATACCGTATATGAACTAATTAAATAATACATTTTGAATTTTGCAATTTGAACAATATTCATTATAAAAACGAATTCTTTTTATTTTCTATACCTGAATATCTATCTTCCCTTTATCCTTCCTATCCTTTTTGTTGCCGGTACTTGTAGGCGGCGACAATGTGGCTTCGGATAATTTTATTATAATTAATATATTTAGGATCAGTATCAGGTAGTTCATAATATTTAAAATACTTATTCAATTAATAATATTAATATTATTTAATTAATAATTGTTAAAAAATATTTTATACTGGATTGTATACAAATGGTCTTATGGAAGCAAAATTTTTTTTATATCCAGACGACAAGTTTGCTTAGGCCTCAAGTACTCATAGAGAGCGGTGTTATCGTTACTATTGCGTACCCTAGTGACAGTGTCTTGAACTTATAACGTTTTTAGTCATTTCTCTTTCATATCACACCTATTGTCACCTGCTCGAACTTACAAGTTTCTTCGTAACAATCGATAAAGTGTATTAATTTTATAATAATTTAAAGATATTGATAATTTTTTCCGTTTACAATAACAATTAACGTTTTTCCCTATCAAAATACAGGATAGATTACGAAGTACTAGTGTAATTTATAGCAATTCTATAATAAGTTATAAGGTTACCTTTATGGTTCATAATTTAATTATACAAATTATGTTAAATATATAATGAGAAAATAAAAGAAGATCACTCTAGTAATACTTGTGATAAGTTATTAATATTGCTGTAAAAGAAGAAAGAAGAATTATTTAATAAAATTAGGAGATATTATTTATTATGTTTACTACAGAGAAGGATATTCCTAATCTAAACTATAACTATAATAATTTTCATTTTTCGATTAGTGAAAAAGAAAATGAATCTGAATTCGATATTAAGTTAAAGCATGCATGGGAAAAGGCACAAAAGGATGGAATATTTCGATATGTATTAAATATTAGTAGTTGGCGGATACTGGAAGGTCCTTATAGACTGTTAGCTCAGGTATATATATATATATATATATATATATATATATATATATATATAGTTCTATTTCAAAGAATCATTACCTTTATTTTTGATTTATAGTACATAGTAAAATATACTAAACTTTTTAGCTTAATCCTGACAGAGCATTTAAAAGACGGGCGCCAGAACATATTACAACAATGTTACAGCCATTTGATCCAACAAAATTTAACTTTACTAGATTATCGAAAAGTGAAATAATGTTTAAGATAGAAAATGAAGACGATAGCGATATCATAGCAGTTAATGTTAGCCCTATTGAATGGTGTCATTCTTTAATAATCATAAAATATTTGCAATGTCTACCGCAAAGCATTACTTGGTATAGTCTTCAAAACGCAATTGAAATATTGTTGTTGAGCAGTTCACCGTAAATATTTTATTGACCGATATATGTGTATCTGTTATATATGAACATAAGTTAAAAACATTCTTTGATATTTTAGGTATTTCAGGATTGCATTTAATAGTTTATGTGCTTTTGCTTCTGTTAATCACTTACATTGGCATTTATATTATCTCAAGCACAATATGCTTCTTGAATATATTGTAAATAATTAATACATATGATATATTTAGAAAAGAAAGACCAGTTGCGATCATTTTATGAATGAAACTTGTTTTAGGACGTACAACCATATCAAGGTTCTTTGTTCCTCTTAGAAAACTTTCCTAGCAAAGGATTTTGCTTTAAATTATCATCCTCAAAGAAAATAGAAAATTTCGTATCTTCAATATTTTCATTAGTAAATTATCTTCAAAAGCATCAGATAGCACATAACATATATGTTACGAGGGCAAAAACTATAAATTCAAAAGAAGTTTATGATGACGTACGGGCATATGTTTGGGCAAGAAAGTCACAGTTCGATGTAAAAGATACAACATTGTTTAATCCAGCTGTATGCGAGCTATTTGGGCACATATCTATTAAAAGTAGTTATTTGATTGAATTAATTTTCTTTTTCAAAAGTATATCGATGTATTTTATTATATTATTGGTGTATAATGCTCTTTGTTTTCTTTTTCTTTTAGCAAAAGAAGAATATCAAAATTTGACAGAAGCAACAATAACAAAAAGATTAGACTATGTAACGAAAGAACCCTATTTATTAATTAAAAAAGATTTACATAAAATAATATAAAATCAAATAATAAAGGACGCAAAATAATTTATTATTATCTGTAATAATCTATTATTATCTGTAATAATTTATTATTATCTGTAATAATTTATTATTATCTGTAATAATCTATTATTATCTATCTATAAAAAAATATATAAATATATAAAAATAAAAAAACATTCGAATTTTATAATTATATAACCTTTTAATTGTGTACTTTGTTCATTTGATTTTTCGCGCCAGTAAGTAAACGAAATTATGGTTACAATAATGTCATCGTGATATTTATATAAAAAATATTATGAGATTATAAAATATAAATGAGAGAACTTATACTTTTTCACATTATCACATTATTAAAATCACATTATTAAATATTAATAAAGTATTAATATCCGAAATTAATATTTTAATGTTGCATTTAATTTAAGCCAATAGGAAAGCGGATGTAAATGCAAAAGGGAGCTACAACGAAGTTCGTCAAGACAAACGCGTAGTGTCTGTGTCGTTTACCATAGGAAAATAAGGTAATTATTATTATCTTATAAGTTATTGTTGTTATTCATTTAGAAAATTTTAATCCAACATTAGAAATAAGAATGAAACAGTATTCTTATCGATAAAAGTATATTTCGATAAACGATAATCTAAGAGACTGAACGAAGCATATGTTATATGTTCATACATATACATTTTGTAAATGTATACAAGTAAATACATACAATATGTAAGTACATATAAATAGTTTGAAGAAACGGAATGTTAATTAAATATGCGTTGTCGATTTTTATTGAAATTTGTTGGTCTACATAATATTGAAATATAATCGCTAATATCGGATTAATCTGAACGTAATAATTTCCAATATATATATATGTATTTGTATATATATATGTGTATATATATATATATTATACATTGTATTCATCAATCTGAAGATAATTCGGGCACGGAATCGTTCGAATACTTTCGTTAGAGACGCTATAATTTATCACGTGACAATCGTTAGAGTAAATCGTAAATCGGTTTTTTAAAATAACGATGAAGAATTGTCACACCATAAAAGAACAATTGATGGGCGGAGGGTTGGCGGGGCGGGAGCTGAAGGACAAAAAGATTTGTTTCTAACCTTAAGAATATACGTAAATGTTAATGATAACGAATTAAAAAAATATAAATCTATCTAAGCATTTTCAGGAATATTTTACTCGTAATACCGATTAATCATATGATATGTATAATAGATTTAGGCAGATGTAAAAAGTCTAAGTCGAAAAGGCAAAGAATAATATAAATTCGGGAGAACACGGCTTTGAATTATGAGAGAGAGAGAGAGAGCGCTAATTAATTTAAATTTATGTCGGAAGTTATAATAACAAACGATGATGTAAAAATTAACAGTAAACATAACGATGACAAATTTAACCAACATTTAACAATAATTAAAAATCTATCGTACTTTCTTATTTACGTTGTTACTTAAAATATAGAAACGATTTTTTTTTTTTGTTTTTTTTGTTTTAATTTTTTTCAATGCTTTCCTTTTGTTCTCTCTTTCCTTTCTTTTATTTTTTTTTTTTTTTTTTTTAAATGCTCGAAACATTTCAACAAATTTTAAACGAATATGTAAAACGTGGTCGTCCAACTTGGGCGCGATATAAGCTTTGCTATCAATACTAATCAATATTTTTTCTTTCGCCGTTTGATATGTTACCATCGACATTTTAACAACGATATCGTCGTATCCAATTTGTTTTAGCGTCGAATTGAATTATTATAATTGTCGAAATGTTTTCGTCTTGCTGTTCAATTAGGCGTTTCATAATATTTAGAAGTACTAGCAGTATAAAAGTATCAAGCTAACTATATAGATCGATCGTGCGTTTAACTTACGAACGAAATCGATTATAATGGATCATTCTCTTATATTGTTTTTTCATTCTAAAACAATTATTAAATAATTCTCAAAACATTCTTAAACAATATTAACGATCCAATGTTTCGAGTAGTTCCGCGTTAACGAACTTTCGATACACTGGAAAGTTCATTATCATTATAATCATCATCGTCATCGTCATCGTCATCATTATCGTCATCATCATCATCATCATCGTCATCATCATTAACATCATTATCATCTCATAATAATTTAAATTGAGAAATTCAAAAATTGTGAAAAACTCGTAGAAAAAAAAATATGGAAGAACGAATGGCGAAGGGAATGTGATCGTTAAATCGAAGGATTATATAAACGTGAGATAAAATATTTAGTTCGGTCTATTTCAATCGGGATCAGTTAGTGAAAATGGACTAGGAATAGAAGTACGGTGATTACATTATTTGATATTTCCTTTTTCCTTCCTTTTTTTTCTTTTTTTGTCTTTGTTTTGAAGATCCGATATAAACTAAGCGGATCGATAAACCGTGTTCAGTGTCTTTAAAAAAAAAAAAAAAAAAAAAAAAAAGAAAAAAAAAATCAAAAAGGAGTCATTAAAAATCGATCATTTTCTTCCTTCGAGAATGATCCAAAGATACGTCCAAATATAATCACCGATAAATTACTCTCGAGCAATAGGAAATATTTCTCTCAAGGTAGTAGGAAACTTTTGAAAAGAAAAATAACGATTAATAATATCATAGGCGACGAGGAGGACATCGCAATGACCACACCCGAGCCAAGATTGTCCTGTACTACGTTGTCGTAACAATTGGCGATAAGCTCGAAGTCGATAAGATTCATCGGTTTATTGTTGTACTCGATCGGCGATATGCAATAATTTTTACGTTGAAATTCGATGGCGCTACCGTTAACGAAGTCGCTCTCGAGAATATTGTGAGCTTGACAATCGCAGGGGAAGTGATTATCGATCGCGCTGATCGAATTCACTTCTAAAACAATGTCCCTTGCATGACGAGGAGCCTCGAGTACGTGATTACCGTGAAACCTAAGGATATTAACGTTATTCTCGTCTTTCAAATGAAATCTTTCAATTAGGTCAACCTTGTTGTTCAGAATATTAAGATGATCGACGTAGGTAAGACCCGTGAAGGCGTCCTTTTGAATGACACCTAAGTCGCTCTCTTGAATGTTCAAAGAGTTAACGTGGCTTAAACCACGAAATGTGTAAGACTTTAAACTGGAGAGATCCATAAATGTTAACTTCAATAGGCCGACCGTGTGTAATCCATCGAAGGCATCCGGCTCGATGTTGCGAATGCCCGACGGTAAAATAAGTCTAACGACGTTTGTCAAACCGGTAAAAGCATGGCTGTGTAAGCTTAATAACGGATTGTTGCTTAAAAGTATAGCACGGATATTAGAGGTACCGGCAAACGCGTAACCCTCGACGTAACGTATTTTGTTATTCGCCAGCAAGAGAACCGATACGTTCTGAAGGGCGGCGAAGGAAAATTTCTCTATGTAGGACAATGGCGTGTCCTGTATTGATAACTCTCGTATTCTGTTCAATCCACGAAAGGCAAACGGTCTTATCGACGAGATATTGTTACCGTCCAATGAGAGTTTTTTCAGTACACGTAGACCGGCGAACGCGTCGGTCTTTATTATTGGAAAATTATTTTTCGTTAGAGACAATTCTTCTACTCCTTCTGGTAAATGATGGGTCGGTATATCCTCTAGGCCTCCCGTATTGCAAATCACCTGTAAAACACGTAAATACAAATTCCTCGTTATTTCGAAGATTTTTCTTTTTACACACATCTACACGCGCGCGTATAGATATCTATTTATATTTATATATATATATAAAGAAAAAAAAAAACAAGTGGAAGAATTTCTACATGCGTATAAAAAAGAAAAAAATTTATCCGAGGTATTCTTTCGACTAACGAGTAACTTTTACGAGCCGTGTTCTATAGTATATATATATATATATATATTTCATTCGATTTTATCTTCCATTCACGTTATTCTTCTATTATCGTTGATTGATCATTCAAAGAGGTATCTACGATTTCGAAATAAAAGACTGCCATCTCTCTCGTCGTTCCTTCTTCAATAGGAATTGCAATGTGCGAGTGACAGCTCGAACGGTTCGGTAATTACCTATGTAATTACCTTCTGGGAAAGACAGATGCATTCTGGAGGGCATTGTATGTTCTCGGCTGTGTTTTTTTCTTGATTTGTGGAAAGCGCGAGGCTCACCGTCGCTGTACACAGTACGAAGTAAATCGAGATCTATAATGATATAAAATAAAATATATAAGAAAAAATAAATTATTGAATGAGAAGCTTTTTCTTGGGAAAAAGAGAGAGAGAATACATACAACATGCATGCATACATGTGCATATTATGTATGATATATGTACATGATGTATGATCGTTTATAGCATTTATGGGTCCATAAGTGTACACACACACACACACACATGCACATATATATACGTACGTACGTACGTATGTATGTAAGTATATTCGATATGTGTGTGTGTGTGTATGTATGCATGCATGCATGCACATATATCGAAAAAGAAAGTAAACTTGTCGTTATATAAGAGTACTATGCAAATATGCGTTTTTTTTGGTTAGTACCTGCGCCCTGTGATACATCAATCCCAGAATTGTTTACGGCGCATGCCTCGTCATATCCAAAAAAGTCAGCGACGACGTGGGACGTAGTTCTTGTATCTCCTCAAAGACAACGTTCGAACTATCAAGTCAAAGTGATGAGAGAGGACGCGATGGAAAAAAACAATACAAAAATAATAAAACGAAAGAAATAAGTAAAAAAAAGAAAAAATAAAATAGGAAGAGCATCAAAAGATGATGAGATAGATTTGTTAATTTAATCTTGTCGATGAGCACGAGTATAAACGAAATCACTGTTACTCTCCTCGTTCAACTTCCTGACGTGTTCACTTGTTGTGAATAAGAGACGAATTCACAAAACACCGACAGATAAAAATTAAAGAGAATTATAAGAAGAGGTGTAATGTGAACGATGCTGAAAATGTAGGGATTTGATTATTATGAAGGATGGATAGAGAGAGAGAAAGAGAGAGAGAAAGAGAGAGAGAGAGAGAGAAAAAGGGATATATATATGTGTGTATTTGTGTGTGCGAATATACATATATATATATATAAATATATATATAAAAGTAAGAAAGGAAAATTTTTTGCTCACAAAACGAGGTCAAAATCGCACCTTTCGAAAAGAAGAGATAACACGAATTTCCATGCAGCATCCACGGCTACATTCAGCGCAGACGACGTAGCTCGCTGCGCTTTATCTCTCCTTAGCCACCCCTTCCCCTTGCCTATCCCCTACGCCGGCCACTCACCCTACCCTTTCCTTTGCAAATGTCTTCTGCGCAAGCTCGTAATTATTGTCTCTCTCTCTATTTCTTTCTCTTTCTTTCTTTTACTCTCTCTCTCTCTCTCTCTCTCTCTCTCTCTCTCTCTCTCTCTCTCTCTCTCTCTCTCTCTCTCTCTCTCGCTCTCTTTCTCTTTCTTTTCAAACTCTATCTTTATATCTGTCTTTCCATCTTTATCTCTCTATCTATTTCTTTCACATACGTATGTACATCGAGTAACAATTTTTATTATTAAATTAAATTCTTTTTGGAGTTATCGTATATCATAAAAATAACCGTACGCTTTTTCAAATTTTAAAGGATATTTTTACGAATTAGTGCATTTTTTTTTCAAGGACTCGTCGACAAAATGAATTAATTATTACGTTTAAGTTGCCGATTAAGTAATTCAAAATCGTTAAATTTTCTTTTTCTTTTTTTTTTTTTATGGTGATTATATGACAGGGATAGAAATGGGTTTAGGTAAATGAATTAATATATTCGAGTATTCCAATATGCATAGATTTTTAATAATAATAATAATAAAAAAAAAAAACAGTCTTATAAAGTAATACAGTACGCATTATTAAGGCAACTCGATGGGCATGTAAATATATATATATATATATATATATATATATATATATATATATATATATACATATTTATATATGTATATATAATATATATATATATACACATATTTATATATATGTATATAATATATATATATATTTATATACATATTTATATATGTATATATAATATATATATATATATATATATATATATATATATATTTACACGATCATAATAAATTCAACAAGATAATTGTCATTTTGAACAAATATCTTCCGAAGTTTTAATGCATCGATTTTTTGCGTGCAATCCTGATTTTATATAGCACGCGCGTACATTTACGAAGAAAAATTTTTTAGTATACGTCTTTGTCTTAGCTGTCATCGAAAAATTGTTATTGTGTCGAATTATTTCAATTAGTCAAGCGTGCCATTTTTTAAGTATAGCATTTTTGTACTAAAAAAAAAAATATGGCGGAATTAATATAAACTTATTTATTTTTTCGTCTTTTTTTTTCTTTCATTACAATAAACTTGAAAATATTCAATAGATCGAATGACCAACGTTAAAAATATATTTCATTATATGTATGTTCATATATTCTCTTATCTCTCTCTGGTTTTGTCTCTTTTTTTTTCTTTCGAATAGATGGTCAGGTTCGTCGATGATTTATTTTATTATTTTTATTTATTTATTTATTTCTTTTTGTCAGAATTCTCTTTTGAATATATTCGAGTTATTGTGATATACATATAGATATATATGTATATGTGTGTGTGTGTATATATATATATATATATATATATATATATATATATACATACACACATATATATATGTATATATATGTATATATATAATTTATATAAATATTATTCTCTATAAGAAAAGGATAAAAGTATTTATGTTCTTTTTTGTCCATTATGTATTATATATGCTTAATTGCATAACATTACTTAAAACTTTATTATATTATAAATATGGGAACATTAAATAGCATTAAAAAAAATGAGGTATAAACAGTTAAGGCAGCTTTGGTTTGTACTTATTGACGGAATATCGAGTATACTTATAATCCACTGACGTTTTTAGTGTGTTCGGTCAAAACGAGATATCATATGTATGTGTGTGTGCCTGTGTATAAATGTGTATATATATACACATATATAAAAGTATTACGTCTCAACGAAGAAATGAGTATTTTGTACGATTCGACATAGCATGAAAGTATTCGACATGAGATCTGCGCAGTCTCTACGGGCATCACGTAAAATCAATTTTCAGGATAGAAGGGTAGTGTCATAAAGTAATTGTAGATATAAATATAAAAATTATATATAGAATTCATTTGCGGAATTGTAACGACGGATTAGTATCTATTAGTATTTATAAATAATAATCGTCGGTAATGCATAATGTACATTGTGTTACTGTTTCACTCTATTTCCATATTTTGAAAGTTTGAATATAACATTGTAAATTTTGTCGTTTAATTAAACGACATTAATAGATTTTACTTTTATATTTTTCTTCTTTTTGTATCTAAGAACATTGAAAGTCAAGAAATGTCTCTTACTCTATTATTTTTTATTATTTTTACTATTATCATTATTATTTTCATTATTATTATTAATATTATTATCATTATTATCATTATCATTACCATTATCATTATTATTATTATTATTATTATTATTACTATTATTATAACTATGATTACTATTATTATTCGCCGAACAATTTCGATGTTTCTTTTTTTCTTATTTTTTTTTTTCCTTTCTTTACTATTATATACACATATTTTTTTTATGTATTTATTTTCTTCACTTAAAGAAATGCAGTGTGGCTATCAATTATAATGTGCATACATATGTATCATCCTAAATAATCACATTACTCACGATGAAACGTAATGAAACATACAATTATTCAGCAACGATTTGAAAGTGCAAAATTTTAAACATACCAATTGAATAAAAACGATTACGATTACAACGTGTTCCGAACGTACTCCTAAATATAAATTTTTTTTCTTCTTTTTTGTTTTTTCATAATAGTACATGATGCATTATAAAATCCAGGCATTAGACAACTTAATTTAAAGACAAAGCACAATGCTCTCTTAATCGTATTATATGTAAAATTGCTAGCATCAAAAAACCAGTATCTTTATTAAATATAACATAATCTATAATATAAAATAATATGATATAATCGTGTGTGTATTTATATATACATATACATATACATATACATATACATATACATATACATATATATATTATATATATATGTTTATGTATATGTATATGTATATATATATTATATATATACACACACACACACTATATTTCTAATTAATATAATAAAATTTTTGTTTTTTTTTTTTTTTTGTTATGATTCGGTACATATGACGCATATATGCATATATATTACGAACGCTTTGCAAATAAGTTTGATCAAGATGATAACATGGATAATCGGCAGCTCAGTCTTTCAGTAATCGAACATTATTATTGTTCATTATACCATGAGGTAGATAGTTCTGCTAATGTTATAACGTAGATATGTATTGAACAATATTGCAGCTGTATCCCAGGGCCATGATCAGTAACAATAGCAAAATACCTTATACTAACTAACAAAATTAACAGTACTGTCAGTCATTAACGAAACTATTCGAAGTCAATTAAACATATACATATACATATACATATACATATTTACATACATACATATATATATATATATATATATATATGTATGTATATATGTGTGTACATGTGTGTATATATATAATGTGTATATATATAAATATCTAAAGGGTGTGTATCACGAAACACGATAATTATACAATAAATTCTTCAATCTTTAAGATCGAAAGAAACTGTTTGATGATCATTGCATGGATTAACAATTTATGGCAATATTTTCTTTTCTTTTTCTTCTTCTTCTTCTTCTTCTTCCTTTTATACGAAGATAAAGTTGAAGTGACTTTTTTCTGTAGAGTGACTAGAACGATGTAAAAAAAAAAAAACATGTAAAAAAAGAAAAATATTGACTCCTGACTTTCCGATTGTTGATAAAGAACTTATAATTAATTATCGTGTTATTAGAAGCAACCCTTATATATATAGATATACGGGTATATATATATATTATTATGCTAGGAGCCTTCCTCGTTACGTAAAAATATATATCTATCAAAAAAAAAAAAAAAGGTAGATGAGAAAACGATGAAAAATAATATATAATATTCTTACAAAAAATTAATGAATATCTTGTTTTATGCTTATACCGTACGTTTCTCTCTCTTATTAGGATAGCATTTATTCATTATTTAACGATTGCAAATTAAAATTGAATCACAATATTAAAAATATATAATATTAATATATATATATATATATATAGATAATTTGAATACTCATTTATTTTTTAAAAAACAATCACTGGCCCAAAAGCTTCTAAAGCTTATGTAACTCAATAAAACTTTTACGTCGTTAAATGTTAAAAACGTTCGGCGATATTAAATATATTTCTGTTCATTGCTCGTTGTTTTTCTCTTATTATTAACCTTATTATTTTTTCTTATTATTAATATTATCATCGTTTCATACAAAAGCGGCTCATGGTTATACTTGATTATATTAACTTTTATATCGCGACGTTTAATGGAAAGAGAGAGATAGAGATAGAGATAGAGATATAGATATATATATATATAGAGAGAGAGAGAAAGAGAGAGAGAGAGAATTCGTTGTATATTCCTTAATATAAATCTAAAATTCCTATTCTTGTACTCTATTCATTGAAAAAAAAAAAGATAGTATAAAAAAAAAAAGAAAAAAAGAAACGAAGAAAATAGAAAAGAAAGAAAGAAAATAAAAAGAAAAAAAATGTAGTACGCGTACCTTCCGAATCCTTCTTTTATCAGTATATCCAATGGGACGCGTTTATTTATTTATTTTTTATATCTATTACTTTTCCTTTTTGCTTTTGTTTTTTTTTCTTTTTCTCTTCTTTCCTCCTGTACTCTTACTTCTTCATTTTTCTTTCCTTTCTCTTTTATACAACAACTAAGAAAAAAGATTGATATATATATAAATATATATCAAAGATACTATACATAGTTATCATTCTTTGATGAGGTAGATTATGTTTAAGAAATCTCAAGAGCATATTAATAAGCCTTTAACAATTTTTGAACACATGTGTTAAATACACGTTCAGTCTCTTGGATCAACGACGCGCATTCAGTCTTATTGTAGATTAACGAGTTAACCTCGTTAAGTCTTGAGTCTTAATTATACATAAACGACATTCGCGGAATTTTAATCGGTACGAGCAAATGTCTTTTCTAAGGCATCCACGCAAAATTGAGGAAACGAAAGCGTCGTTTATCATAATCCTACGAGAAAGTGCTTAAGCTAATTGTTCCCTGAGCAATTAATGAGATAATCGATGTGTGCTGAAAGTAAACATAATTAATCAATATTTAGATACCGTTCGTTAAAGGACTCGTTTAACAATGAGATCGTCAATGATACGAAGAATATAATTATGAGTCTCTTTTCTATAATGACATTTTCGGCACTAAATATTTACATTATCCCCTTTATTACGACGATCCTCTTATAATCTTTCTCTTCTACTTCTATTATTTTTTGTTCTTTCCTTCCTTCTTTCTTTCTTTCTTTCTTTTTTCCTCTCCTTCTAACACTTTCGAAGAAAATATCCCGTCGGAGAATAACATACGTAAGGCCACTAATATTATCTCAGCTTGTCAACGAAAGAAAATAATTCCGACATCGTTTTTTTTTTTTTCGAAATATTTTTTAACATTTCACGTCCGTGCGAAAACATGGTCCATACTATCGAGTCTAGAAGCTGATCGGGAGACGTCTGATTACATTTCAAAGTTACTTCATTTCAACTTACTTACTCGCATACTACTTTATCTTCTATCGAGGTTTTTTTTTTTTCTTTTTTGTTAGATTATATCACCCTATATGTGTACGTGTATATATATATATATATATATGTATACACGTGCACGTTTGTGCATATAGTATTATATGTAATAGAACAAGCATCGTCATGTGTTATAAATTTAACGATAATCATCAGTTACGATTAGAATTATCGGAAATATCATCTTCCTCTTTGACGTTCGACAACGGTGGCATTATTACTCGTATATCCGACTTACGATTTACCGAAAGATCCTCAACCTGATCGTCGTTCCTTTGTTGAGGTTCCTCTTTGATCAAATGAAGTCCTGAAGTTGGACTAGATTGACCAGTTTCCATGTTGGATTCACGCTCGGTCGAGGTATCCCTGCTCTTAACGTAATTAGCATCCAAAATGGTGGACGAACTCTCGTATAGGGCGTTGCTGTTTTCATTTTCACTTTCCGAGAGCGTACTACTGTTTAGACCATAAATGCTGCCGTTTGCGTTTCCACCGATCCCATACGGAAAACAAGCTCCCCCGGCACCGTTCGAGCCACGCTTAAAGGGTCGCGAGGTCGTGATACCAAGTTTTTTTACCTTATCGTAAAGTGTACGCGAAGGGACGCCGTACTTTCTTGCCGCTTGCAATGCACTCATTCCCGATCTCACTGCCTCGATTGCTGACATGATGTCGTGCCGTGTATATTGTTTGTAACGTTTCCATTCGGGCTTCTGCGTTGTGATGTAACTAACCACACCTACAATCGGATTGGGTACGTCAGTACCTAAAGGAAATACCAAAGCGACGAGATTTCTTTTAGGATTTTCAAGAAATATTTTCCTTCGTATATTTGTACACTTCGTTATTATTATTATTTAGTTTCTTAATAATTTAATAAAATTGTTTCATACCTGGATTAGTATCGACGTAGGGTTGTGGGGATGGTTGTTTGTCCTCTTCGTCTATCATGGAAACGTCGGTGTAAGGACTATGGACTGGTTCGGAATTTGGAAGATCGCTGCTATCTCGTCTGGGATTTTCTGTTGACGATCCATTGGCATTAGAACGGAAGTTGTTATCGTGACTATCTGGTGGCATAAGGGTCATGTTCTGTGAACTATCGGCATGTCCTTGACCCAAAACCGTTCGCAATATCGGCGTGTCTCGATTCATCATGACGTTCGACGTACAATATTTCTTTCGTTTCGGATTTATGGGCGATGATGTTTCGAAACCGTTGTCGTAAGAAGTACCCACGATAGTGGAATGTTGCGAATGGGATTGGGAGCTTGCCTGATGACTGGAGGTCGCATGTTGTGGAAGTGGAAGTCCTGACAATGCCCACATCGGCAAGGACATGCATCCTCTATCAATCGGCATTGTTGATTTACCTGTTGATCAATGATCTAAATTCTATTATCTCTATGATATGTATTTTATGCGTTAATGACAAATAAAAAAAAAAAGATCAGTAAGTTCGTATATATATATATATATATATATATATATATATATATAAAAATTTGGAAAAAGGATTCACAAGTAGAGGCTATGGAATTTCAATAATATCTTGATACGTTAATTCCGTATCAAAGATTACGTTAATTCGATCCATCCTAATCTGCCAATATTATTATAAAACACTTACAAATACGAAAAATCGAATTCAAATCAAACGACATGCAACACGTGTCCCGTATTATATTCTTTTCTTTTTATTTTTGTTTTGTTTCCCCCTCCTCCCTTTAAATTATAAATTCATCTCGAAATCCCCGAGCCGATAAACTCGCGTGACCTTTCCATCTTTAGTTATCCGCTTACATTCGAAGACAACTCTCACCGTATGGATTATAAGAACTTCCGGTTGAATGGGGTGGTGAAACATGGCCACTGCTATGCGCGACACTGTTGTTGGTTGTGCTAGTGGTGATCGCTGGTGGTGGTGACATAGACGTTTCGAGTTCTTCGTTTCGTTGTTCATGAGACGAACCGTTTTCCTCGACGAGACCCTTGACTTTCAATACTTCGGCAACTTTTAATAAACCACCAAGTTGTTCCTGTGCGACATTTACCTCGCCACGGTACATGTACTCTAATATCGCCTTTATCTCACAATATTTCACATCTTTCAGTACAACGATCGGATGTTTGCATGGTAGATCGATAAAGAGCGTTTGGAAGTACGACGAACAGGCCGCCAAGACCATTTTGTGACACTTTACAGATAGTCCGCCGTCCACGGCCAAGGTAACGTCGGTGAATGCCTCATTTTGTAGAAGTTCGTCAAAAACGGTAAGCAAGTTCGATCGGTGGTTGTTCCAACGGAGACAATACTGTTGCGACGCGCTCGCCATTCTAATTTTGTGATATGCGCACCGATCAAACGAGCGAGTCCTCTTAACGGTCGAACACGATCTTTCTATTATCAAAATTCAAAATAATGATCATCCGTCCGTGATCTTATATACGTATTACGTTATTGTCAAAATTAAGGGAGATATTATCAATCAATTTTATTAATCAATGTAAACGCACGTATATGAAAATATCAAGAGAGAAAGAGATAAATAGATAGATAGATAGATAGAGAGAAAGAGAGAGAGAGAGAGAGAGAGAGAGAGTTTAGCAACAATTTTTCTAACAAAGTATACGTTTGAAGGAAGATGAACAAAAAAGGTGGCGTTCCTTAGATCGTCTATCCGTTTTATCGATGATCCTGACGAATGCGATAATGACTATGGTTAGACAGTTGCGTCACTCGCCAAAGACATTTTCGGTAGCTAAGCGTGTATTATTATAATGGACGCGCGATAACCGCGTCCGCTTTGTTTGCACAATAAGACGAATTAGACAAAGGAAGAGATTTTTATTAGTTTTACCGTTCGAAATAGGAAACGGTAACGATAAAAACACGACACTCACGACCTTTCTTTCTTTCTTTCGGCGAACAAACAAATCCTCGATCTCTTTTAAAATAAACAAATATTTGAATAAACCGCGCATACGACGACGACGACGACGACGACGACAACAACAACGACGACGACGACGACGACTACGACGACGATGACGAACGAGTTGAGCCGAAGTAAAAATAGAATCGAAGATCGTACGGATTTTTGAATTTGCTTTTGTTCGAATAATATATATATATTACAATAACATATGTTCAAAGGTTAAAGCTATCACTAATTAAAACCACGGGATTAAATAAAAATGTTCATTCAATTGACACACGGAAATAGTCACAAAAAATATCACACTGTCACTTGAAAAAAATGCCAATATATACATACATATATACGTTATGTATATACATACATTTGGTTTCTTCTTTATTTTCCGGTTCTCTTCCTCTCTGTTTTTCTCTCTCTCTCTCTCTCTATCTCTTTCTCTCTTACGTTACGTGTGCTTTCTACACGGTAAACATACACACACACACACACACACACAAATATATATACATACACGTAACATTCCTTCTTTACGTATAACAATACGTACCATCCAGCCAAACAAGATTTTCTAAGTGAGAGGAAAAAAAAAATTCGTACGAACGAACGAACGAACGAACGGAACGAACGAAAGTTTGTATGTGTGTATGTGTGTATGTGTGTATGTATGTTATATGTATGTGTTTATATATGTGTATTTTGGAACACGACGGACGGCGACACACGACACACGACGACTTCGACGATTTCGACGACTTCGACGATACGACACGACACCACGACGACGACGACGACGACGACGACGACGACCACGACGACGACGACGACGGACGACGACGCGTTCGTAGCGTCGGTAAATTTCACTTTACGACAATCGCCCTCATCGTTAGTTTTTCCCGGTTTCGATCGAGAGCGCGAATACAACTAACCACGTTGATATGCCACATTTAGAGAGACTGAACCCACGATGAAAAGAGAGCTATAACACAGCTCCGGGCCTTACGTAGAGGATGCGTTCTGGGGGATGGAAAGGAGTCTAGCTTTCTCTCTTTCTTACCACCACTATATACATATATCCCTATCTCCTTTACTCTCTTTCATATGGGCAGGGCTAGCCCGTGTCCCTTCCTTCTTTCGCTCTATCTCTATCTTGTCTCTATCTCTCTCGCGCTCTCGTCCTTTCCCCCTTCCTCCTCCCTCTTTCTCTCTCTCTCTCTCTTTCTCTCTTTCTCTCTTTCTCTCTCTGCCCCGCTCCCCCACTACTTGGCCAATACACCGACCCTCTACCTCGCCCTAGCCGACTCGTTCGTCTGACGACACGTAGTACTACTACACTATTACTACTACTACTACTATTCTACTACTACTACTACTACTACTACTACTACTCTACTACTCTAATACTACTACTATTACTATTTCACTATTACTACCACTAATAAGGGGAACGATCATGCGCACGAGCACGTACACACGTAAACAAACTCCGTGTGTACCGTCGTAACACACTTCGTGTCGTTGTGTTGTCATAGTCATCGTCGTGTTGTCGTTGCGTCGTGGTCGTCGTCGTCGTGTCGTCGTAAGAGTCGCCGCCGCCGTTGGTATGCATTTTTTTCCACGAGCGTTTTCTTCCCAGTTCGGCCACCCTTCGTGCCACACCTCCCTCCCCCTCCCTTTTCCTCGATTTCCCTCTCTCTCTCTCTCTCTCTGTCTATCTTAACTGCAACGTTCTCGACGATGACGTGTAACATACGCAATGCGAGTCACCCCCTCATAACCCCCACTACCACCCCCTAACAGCGCGACTTATGAACGCAGATAGAAATAGAGATAGATAGATGGATTGGGAGATAGGGTACTGGTAACTAGGTGTGGGGGTATGTACATATATATATGTGTGTGTGTGTGTGTGTGTGTGTGTGTGTGTGTGTGTGAAGAGAAAAAAGGGAGAGATACCTTTTATTGTATCAAATTTTACACGAAATTAATGACGACAGGGTAAATTAAATGTAAGGTTAATGGAACAATGGAAAGATAAGGGATTATTACAAATATATTACTTTCGTCTTTTCTTTTCTTCTTCTACTTTTTTTCATTCTCTCTTTTGCCCGTTCCTCTCTTTTTAATATAAGATCGATCAAATTTTGTATTTAATTAAATATAAGCGTGATAAGTGATTTTGAAATTCTATATGTTAACCAGTAACAATATTATATGTTAATGTAATCGTAAGTAAATATTAATGGATATTATTATAAATTGGTTATAATATATGATACGAAAGAGACAACAGGGTTAGAGATAGATGGATAGAGAGAATGTGAGAGAGAGAGAGAGAGAAAGAGAGAGACTTCATCGAAGAGGGAGATTTCCTTGGATCTTAAATGTAAAATGAAAGAAATAGACAAATGATGCACCGGGCTATCTGGAAGAACAACAAGGGATAAACGAATACGAGAGGGAACTGGCTATGAGCCCCGTTAGTTCGCTAGCTGCTAGACTTCTTTTTCTCCTTCTTAATGTGCCTCCTATCCTTCTTTTCCTCCTCCTCCTCCTCCCCTCCTCCCCATCCTCCTACTCCTACTCCTCCTCCTTCATCTCCTCCTTCTCCTCCTTCTTTGCCACTACCACGTCAATTTTTTCGCCTTCTTCTCTCTCTTTCTCTGTTCCCGCCTCCTTACTTCTTCAGGCTTTCTCTCTCTCTCTCTCTCTCTCTCTCTGTCTGTCTGTACGTCTGTCTGTCTTGTCTTTCTGTCTCTCTCATGTATCAGGCCCTTTCTCCTTTCTTCCTCCTCCCGGTTATAGGGTTGCTAGTGACCGTTTCGTGGCAACATTGGCGTAACAGTATAGAATGAAAGTTTTTTGGGCTTTGAACGAACCTCCCTTATACCTTTTCTCGTTTAATCCTTGGATCTATCTCAAAGTTCAAGGATAAAATCTATGTATATATATATATATATATATTTCTTTTTTTTGAAAATTCTGAAAAATTGTGATCATCGACAGTACATCATACAAGAGCTTATCCTCATTATAATCCTTTGATATAAATTTATCGCGACTATTGGTAAGTGATGTATGATATAAGTAAGAGTATAAGTATATATATATATATTGTTCACGGAGATAAATAATAAAAAAAAGAAAAAAGAAATGGAAAGAGAAAGAGAAGACGAATAGAAAAAATGATACAAGATAATCTTTAACGAATTCCTTGTTATTAATTTTCCCCGTAAAATACTTGGATAGATAAATCTCTCTATGTTCGGTGTGTTAAAAAGAAAGGAAGAAAGAGACTTGATATGTTACGCCATTGAATAGAAGCTTGGCACGGCGCAGCAAAGTACCACACCATCACTACTACTACTACATTACCACTACTACTACTACTACTATTGCTATATTACCCACAGTTTCTACGATCAGCCAATCCCGCGACTCTAAAAGCATATTATATCCTAGGGGTATGGCAACGTGCGTGCTCATCCGTCGTTTGACATGTGTGCGTATACGCAATCATCGTGCTTCGCATATCTATATATATATATATATATATATATATATATATATATATGTACACACATGTGTGTTTTCATGTGAAAACGTACATTCATGCATTCGTAGAGAGACGGATGGCAAGCGTATTGTAGACTTACACCTACGTCATTTTTCCTATGCACGGTGTGTATTATAGTCACGATGGTATAACATGTGGGAAGGCCATGGCGTTACGGCTGGAAAAGGAAGAGAGTGAAAAAAACTTAGCCAATATATACATTCCCTGCTTTTCGTTTCCCCCTTTCCGAAACTATATATATATATAGTATGTATAAAAGAAAAAAAGAAAAGAATATGATTATTATATAAAAATATTTTAATAATCGTAGCATACTTAAAAAAAAAGGAGAGAAAGAGAAAGAGAAAGAGAAAGAGAGAGAGAGAGAGAGAGGATTATATCAAAGCGCATTAAAAAAGATTCCTTGAACTTTTTGTTATATAATCTAAATTGTTATTTTTGTTTCAATGCGTTCAAGTTCATGAGACGATGGTGTGTCCTGTTCCATAAATTCATGTCTCTCCGTCTCTCTTTCACTCCCTATCTTTTGATTTCATTTCTTTCTTTCTCTCTCTCTCTCTCTCTTTTTTTTCTTTAGCAAGTTATATCAACGAAGGCATTCGCCATGAGTTTTTCGAGTGCATCATGGCTCTCCTAACATGATTTCTAGCTACGCCTAACACGCCGACTCCCGTGGTCCTGATGGGACGACTATCCACGTTCGTATGCGTATCTCGTACGTGCGTCCTTTGCCATCCGGAGTTGGGTTTTCTTGTCGCTCTCGAGTATCGTGAGAAAACAGTATTCCTTTGGGATAGGTTCGTGATATATATATATATATATATATATATATATATATATATATTTATTTATTTATTTATTTATTTCTCGTGAGAAATATATATATATATTTTTAAATTATTAACACAATTTTCGTTTCTTTTCTTTTATTTATATTCTACGTTTGTCCTTTCTTATCTATTTTGATCTCTTTGATTTTGTTTCGTTCGGTTTTGTTTTCGATTTGAAAACCTCGTAAATATGTTATTTCTCGTGCATCAGAAAGAGAGATAGTCGATATGATTCTAAACGTTTTTGTTTGATTAGTTTCGCACTTAAAAGTTTCTCAAGATTTCGTGTCTCTTTCTTATCTTGCATAGTTCTGGAAATCGTGAAAGGAACGACGATAAAGCAGCATAAATATCAGTCGCGTACGGGAAAAATTTCTCAGCCATTGCTGCCGTTTCACGCGCTTGTTTAAATATTTTTATTCCTCTGAACATGACAATTTTCATTTTTCAAGATTCTCTCTCTCGTTCTCTCTTTTCGATATTGATCAGGGAATAATATTGAAAATTATAATTTATTATCCAAGTAAACTTATAGTTTCTATCCGAGTAATATTATTTTTTCTTTTTCATTGATGCAATTATTATTTTGTTAATAATATACTTTGTGAAGTCGAAAGTCTTCCACTTACAATGTTGAAAAACGTTGAGAAGCTTTACATGATAAGGTCAACGACTACTTTTCTAACGTTCGCTATCTATCGCAAGCAAGCAATGATAGAGGGTGGGGATATTGAATGTTTGTTTAAAGGGGGCATCGATAACGTGTTTTTCACAATTGTATGTACGTGTGTGTGGGGGGAGGGGGTCACGTGTATATATATATATATATATATATATATATATATATATAATTTTCTTTTTTACAGTAAGAAAATCTTGCCAACTCGAAGATTTCTATATATGTGTATATACCTATCCATGACCTTATATATTGTTTTTCTTTCTAAAATGACTTCCGTAGATTCTATAATTATACTTCAAAAGGAATTCTTTAGATCCTGGAATTACCTCAATAAATGTCTCCATTCGAAAAAGAAAAGAAAAGGAAAAGATTTAGCATAGTAAACATAATTGTGGCATTATATATCTATATCTATACGTATAAACATTAAAGGAGCTTCGTCATCTAACGATTCTTATCGTTATTTTTTTCTTTTTTCTTTTACGACATAAACCGACAGTAAACTTTCACTGTTGATCCTATGAGCAATATTCCCCAATCGACTTGCGATTTTCAGATAATTACTTGCGATAACTAAGCAAACATGGCACAATCATTAGTTCGACCTTTGAAATGCCTGCGTTGCCAAACTTTTATACATTAGGGAAGATGAATGTGTCTGCTGTCTATTCACAAAAAATAATTGTGTGTGCGTGTGTGTGTGTATTCATATTCTAAATTATATAAATAAATTGTTTAATCATATTTCAAAATATAGATTTGAGATTTATGATAGATATCGAATAAATTAGAAACTGTTCTTTAACTTTAGTTCTATATATATATATATTCACAAAAAATTGATTAAAGAAAGCTCGTTGTAGTTTTATTACGTTTATTTGTTCGCAATATATTTATATATAAAAAATTATATAAAATACATTAGATTGGTCGTCTTTCTAAACGTAAAAATTTAAGATTTATGATAGAATAAAGTAGTAATGCAAAAGCCAACGAAGTTGGGACAATTATTTAACTTTAGTTTTATATTGGTATATATATATAGATATATATCCACGAAAAAAGAAAAAGAGGAAAAGGAAGAATGTTTAGGAAAAGTTCGTTGCAGTTTTATTAGGTTGTAAAAGCAGGAAGGGAAAGACAAAAAATGCTTCGCAGGAAACAGGTTCCTCTCGAGTCTGGAGACTTGGGACCACGTGTATCGTAAGTTTTGGCTTTTGGGGTTCCTTCGAAAACCGCCGTAGGCAACGTAAACTTTTGGTAGAAGCGAAAGGTGCGTCTCCCTCTAGGATATGCATACTTGTATATATATATATATATATATATATATATATATATATATATATATATATATATAGCAGTACCTGCGTAGGATCTATGCCACATAAGAGGGAAAATCATAGTGCCTTTTGTGATTTCACAAGGACATTGACCGTACCGAGACCCGATCGATGATCATCTACCTGCTGATATATTGTTGTTCGAACAATAGGAAAAGATCTTTTAGCTCGGTGGATACCGTCCCTTGTCTGGTCTATGTCTATTGCCAAGTGTAATTATTATGTATGCACACTTTAAAAGCTCTTTAAAGCTCGGAAAAGGTCCATTGGTGTGTCTCTGGGATATTTCTGTATCTGTATTTCGTTCTTGTCCCGGGTTTCCCATTAATTTATTGTGCAACTTATTCGTATTTGGCAGATATACGTTGTATACACACATACACACACACGCACACATATATATACATCTGTACACCTGCTTTGCGTTATGTAATAGAACGGATAGAAATAATTTGGTATTTGAAATTTATAGCTGGAATATGCTAAAAAATAGAATCAATTAACATTTTCGTAAAGATATTTGAAAAGATAGAGATACGTTTTTAATATAATATTAATTCGGCCATGATATTTTTCTTTTTTTATCTATTTTTTTAATTTCTTTTGTTTTTCTTTATTTAATTCGTTTTTTTTTCCTTCTCTCATTCGATTCGATTCGATTTTATTTCATTTCATTTCATTCTCATCCTTTTCTTTTCCTTTTTTTTTTTATTTTTTGTTCATTTTTTGAACCACGAAGACGACGAAGGGTCGTGGCGTTGCTCGAAAGGGAGAGGCAGAGAGAGAGGGGGAGAAAGAGAGAGAGAGAGAGAGAGAGAGAGAGAGAGAGAGAGAGAGAGAGAGAGAGAGAGAAAAGGAACTACTTCCTAAGTCGCAATAAAAAATAAGCGATGCGTAGCCTACTTATAAGGCATTGGTTTATCTGCATTAGACGACTGTTAGTGGGTCGGCAACCCGCAAACCGGTCCTGATCACGTGGAATGCCAGTCCATGACGCGATGTTGCCACATGTATGCATGATTTTCTAAAACTGCATCACACGAACGAAAAGAGAGACAGAGTGAGAGGGAGAGAGGGAGAAAGAGAGAGATAGAGTGGGAGAGGGATAGAAAGAGAGAGAAAGAGAGAGAGAGTTTCGTTCCCCGTCTTTATCATGTGGATATGCATGCCATGCATGCGACTACACATACGATCGTCATTTTTTTTTCCTCTTTCATCCATCGCGGCCATGTTTTTTTCTTCAAGAAAACGAATATATAAATACATACATATTATATGTATATATATATATATATATATATATATATATATTTCCTCTTCTCGATGGTTTCCGATAATCGTTTACAAAAAATACAAAAAGACGCAAAAAGTAAAGCGGAAAGGGGATAAAAGGGTTCCCCAATTTGTAATTTCCAATTCGAAAACGAATTCCAATATCATTGCGTTTACTGCCAACGTTGAAATACACATTTTGCGTCGGATAAAAAGGTAAAAAGAGAAAAATGGGGGGGGGGGGGGAGGGAGAAAAAAGAAAAAGTAAGAAAAGCCTCAAGAAAAAGTTACCTTTGCCGATCGCATGATCGTTCATTGAAACGTATAATATAGGAAATATTAAAAAAAAAAAAAAAAAAGAAAAGAAAGAAAGAAGAAAAGAAAAGAAAAATAGAAAAGAAAAGAGAGAGAGAAAAATGGAAAACATTTTTTTTCTTTTCCAAGATATATATCAGACTTTTCGGTGGACTTCTCTTATCGCTTCCGTAGGAGGAGAGCACGAATGCATGGTATAAAAATATGGAGGTTATAGTTTTGTACTTCGCAGACCCCGTGCTCTTCGACACAACTCTGGTGGTCGATGCACCGGGCCCGAGTGTTCTCGTTCAACGACTTTTTCGGCCAACGAACCGTCGTCTCTCTCCGTCACTCCCTCGCCGCCTCTTATACCCGGCCTGCCGAACGCATCCAATTAGAATTCTCCCGTTATTCGATAACCGCGATATGTTGTATGCTGCTGAGCTTACGGCTTATCCTAAACGATAAATTTTTTTCTCCCTCTCTTTTTCTGTACTTTTTTCGATAAAAAAAAAAATATAAAATAAAATAAAAAAACAACAACAATAATAATAATAATAATAATAATAATAATAATAATAATAATAATAATAATAATAATAATAATAATAATAATAATAATAATAATACGAATAAGAAGAAGAAGAATGATAATAATGATAATCTAAAAAAAAGGGAGAATTAATAAATTCCTACACCAAAATAATTGCGTACCTACGAAATGAATGGGTGCACGCGATTGAAATAGATTTAAGGTTAGGTTTCGTCGTACTGCAATGTTATTATCAATCACAAGAAACAAGAAAGAAATTCTCGAACGTGTGTGTCATTGAACTTTCCAATGTTCTTCTTCTTTTTCCATTTTTGTCTCTCCATTTTCACGAGACGATCATTAAAGTTAAGTGCGAACTTTAGAATGAATAAGAATGAGAATGATAAGAAGAGGAGGAAGAAGAAGAAGAAGAAGAAGAAGAAGAAGAAGAAGAGTTTAAATGAAAGGAACGACCGAACGGCGCACGGTAAAGGCCAAAGTAAGAATAACAGGTGCCATGCAGGAAACGCTTGAGGCATTGTCGATTCCAAGGACACGCTATTATAAAAAAACCCCTTTGCGTTCACATCGAAGGGAACGTAAAACGGGGCTAAGGGACAGAGGGAGGACGACCTTGAAGAGTAGGGCTATCCAACGTTGCCTAGAACAGCGCACGCATAGACGGCTAAATTGTGCACCGTCGAGGCCGGAGTCCGGGCCTCGAGGTCGTGTTCAAATCTTTCCGTGGGTTTTGCTTCTCTCTCTCTCTCTTTCTTATTCTTTCCCTAGTCACGTATATGCACGTGTCTGTGTGTGTGTATGCGTATATATATACATATATATATATATATATGTGTGTATATCTATATATAAATAGCAGCAGACACAGACATGTATATGTTGAGAATGTATATTCTCTCTCACATAGAAGATTGTGTGGGTAACGACCTAGCCCGGCTCGAATCTACACAAATTTCTAGTCTTTCTGCAGTTAGGGGATCGTCTAATGTTTCCTAAATCTGTTCCTCGATATATGTGAGTACGTGTTCTTGGTAAATCGCTAAAGAAATGTTCGTCCTTTTGCACGTTCATTATTGCGTCCCTTCGGGAACGACGGTAGATTATCTTCCGTTTCTTCTCCTCTTTGTTTCTTTCTAATTGGTTTTTTTTTCTTTTCTTTATTCTTCTTTTTTTATTTTCTTTTTTTTTTGGGGGGAAAAATTTCGTTCCCGTTCGCGCAAATGATCCTTATTGGATATAAACGACTTATTAGAGGCACCATTTTCGTGTCCTATCTACCGAAGGAATTGTTTTGTGAGAGCCGTAACTTTCTCCATCGTACTTTCTAATTGCCAATTAAATTGCTTTCCCTTTTCAAAGGTCTCATTTCCTTTTTCTTCGCTAAACTTAAGGTATAAGTAAGAATTATTCTTAATGAGTTTTATTTTCTTCAATAATACCGTTACAGGTGATCTAGTAAATGATACTCGATGCGTTTCTGGGGGTACTCATCGCACGAAGATAGAGAGAGAGAGAAGAGAGAGGGAGGGAGAGAGAGAGAGAGAGAGAGCACTCACAAATGTTAGACGCTCTGGGCGTGGCAAGACGTGGATTGACCTTAGTTAAGGTTTAGGGTTTTTGATAACGGACAATACAATGTAAAAATTTGAGGGAACACAATTTTATACATTTTTTCTTCCTTCTTTTTTTTTTTTTTACATTCCTACTATACACGACAACGTAACCACCCTTTTACGGCGTATTAAATAATTATATAGAGAAAGTTCTTACGCAAGATGTTTACTACACAAGTGCTATTATAAATACAGAGCTAATTTTTTAAAATTCGATTTATAACATCATTCATTCGTATCAATACGCATCGAACAAATTATTTCAATCGAAAATTATTCTATTAGGGATAGTAGACGGATATATGTATGTATATAAAAACAAATTAGGTACGTTTGACAAAGTTAAAGATTTTGTTGCGGCACCGATGCGGTTTGTGATTGATTTATATTTGAGAAAATAGTGAATAACTTTGAGCCTCTTTGTTCGTATAAATGCTTTCGTTCGTTTCTTTCTTGAATTTCGCTACTGCCTCATAACGAAGATTGTATTTCTGATCCCGAAAAATATGTTATCATCATCATCAACAAATCTTATATATTATTATTTTCTTTTTTTTTCTCTTTTTTCTTTCATAACAAAGAAGATATATAGAAACTAACTTTTGTACATACAGCTTTCTATTGCTTTTGCCACCTGAATTGTGTATACTGTTATTTATGCTATATGGTTGTAATTTGTAGTATAAAATGAGAATACTGTGCAATCTGTGTACAAAAAGTCTAGAATTTTTAAGTTATAACGGATCCGTTTGTATTGTCTTATTTTCAACGGTGATATCTTTACTCAAAGAACCAAATTTGTTGGCAATATTAAGGACCTCCCGCAAACCGTCATTCTCTTTCTTCAAGCAATGAAATGCCTCCATTTCTTTGCATTCCTTTTCTTCGTCTAATGACGCAGCCGTTTTCATTACAGCCGCCATTTCGTTAATTTTCTCCGCTTGCCTTGTAATTATCTACATTGACAATGTATATGTGTATTCTTCTAGCGAAAAACAAAGGTTTGGGAAATATGAAAACGATTTGCATTTAATTTTACTTACGTTAGCGTATTTCGTATTATGCAAAGACGATGAATCTGTTTTACCCAGACGCATCAGAGAAGCTATTTGTTGCCTATATTTGGACATTATTAATTCGAGTGCATTTTGATGATCCTCCAAAGCGTTCCTTAACTCTTTATTTTCAGCATGAATTTCAAGTAAATGTCTATTTTCACGTTGGATGCCGGTAATGAGCTGCACGTGTGGTGTTTGTTTTGCCTCCGTGTTTAAAATGTCAACTGCTTCTTGATACTGTAAGCATAAAAGCAAATAATAGAAGCGTCTCATTACAATATTAATTTATAATAGGACGTGCGATAATTATTAAAATAGCCATTACCTGTTTCATACTATCAATCTGACTATGTACAGATTCCATGTCACTTATTAAATTATCCGCAGCATTTTCATGATCTGATATTCTTATTACTAATTTTTTAGCATCCAATATGATTTGTTGAACCGTTAATGACATCTGAAAAGGGATCGACATTTCACTTGACTTGCACTTAAGCTACAATTTAAATAAGCTAAAAATAAAAGAAAATTCAAAGACGTGTACAAGAGCATGGAATATCTTATAGTTCTTTTAGACACAATTAATAGTAAAGCGCAGCTTGTAACTTTTAAACTCAAAGTGACATAAGAAATTATGATCAGTTGCATGTTTGAATAGAGTACGATATACGTCTGACTAAAATTGTTCTATAAACTGTACGTGTTCAATTTAAAACCCAATTAATATCAGCTGAATGATTATAAAAGACTAATGTTTACATTTAAAAGAATTTTTCACCTTATGATTTTTTTTTTCTCAAAACTTGCAGGCGTTTGTTGACACAATTTTAAGATCGACGATGGATACGTATGAAATTAATTCTACGAAGACATACGTTATGTAGATCCAATATGTTTTGATATTTAACTTCCGTAATAAAATATTAGACCTATTCGAACGTATGTTTCTCACACTCACTTTAGGTTGATGCATACGTGCGACACGTATCCCTCTACATATATTATGCGCATTTATTGAAGCAGTTATGCATTGCGATTTTACTTTTATAATCGATATTCTTCATTAGACCAATGTGTTCGTCGATCTAAAATAATGTAAAATATTTATTTCCATTAGGTACACCGATCACATTCGGAGAGCGATATATTTATGACTTTTATATTCAATTTCATTTCGTTCACGATTACGTTAGAATATTAACACTAGATAAAGAGGAAATCTATAATACCATAATTCTTATCAACAATCTATTTTACTTAGTTTTGTTAAAACAGTTTTCGTGTTATCGACCATCGGTAAAACATTCGATCTCTTTTTTTTTATTACCGACCTCTCATGATAAAATCGTTCGTTTTCTCTGATATTCACCGTCGGTAATATCGCATTCGTACAAATAAATTTTTATTTATCGTTGACACTCGACATATAATTTAATAGTATTAAAGATCCTTCACATTATAACAAATCGGAAGAAATCTTCACGGTGATTCATGATTTTGCTCAATGTCGATCCATCCTATTTATTTGATTTATTTCGTATCATTTATTAATACGGTAGAATTTTTAATATTTCGCGAAAAAGGAGGTATTCGTTGGATATTTAATTTTATAAATACGTTTCAATTATGCTCGATCTTTTTATCTTATTATATTTACATTAGCCAGTCGTAGAGAAGCGTTCGTCATTTGCTCAAAAAAAAGAAAGTGGAAGAGGGGGGAGAGAGAAAGAAAGAGAGAGTGAGAGAGAAAGGGAGAGGAGTGAAAGCTTTTGAAGCTTTCTCAAAAGCGAGCTACTCGTTAGAGACGTGAGCAACCGAATGTGGTCGGAGTGTCGTCGTAAAGAAGGATTTGCAATTAAGGTGCCGTACAGGTTTTCAAGCTACTCGAGTTTCTCTTCTTTCTCTCTCTTACTCTTTCTCTCTCTCTCTCTCTTCTCTTCTCTTTTCTTTTTTTCCTCGGTACTAGTTGGTCTTCAGTGGTTTCACCCTACGACGGGATAACGAAAGAAGAAGAGCCTGCTAAAAAGCTTTAGCTAAGCAGGGCAAACCGTCGTAGATTAGCGGCGACGCGTTCCAATCATACGCGGCTTGTTTCGCGAAAGCTTCTTAGACTTAACGTTAGACCATGTTGCCGGCAACTCTAAGATAACTCCCATAGGATATTACGAACTTCTTCAATGGGATTGTAACAACGTAATATTCAAGAACTTCACGTTGGGTTGGTTCATCGTTATCGATCATTGAATTAAGTTATATACACGTATTGTATATATAAAGGCCAATAAAATGGATAATTTGAAATATTTTTACTGAACAAAATTTTACTCCATGTTAGAGCGATCATTATTTTACATGTAATAAGTGTAAGATGAAAGATAAATCTATGAAAAAAAGAACAAAAAAAAAAAAGAATAATTAATAATATATCCCACCAAATAATTTACGACGATAATCAATTCGTTGTCATTTTTCTTTTATTTTTCGCTTCTTTCTTTTTCCTTTGATTAACACAAAAAAAAAAAAAAATCATCAATGATACATCTCAAACGTAATATTAACACACTGTCCTATTTTCTATTAACTCGAGAGTTTCAAAGCGATTAAACGTTTAAAGTTGAAACTGTCCAGCCTCGAAAGAGTCTTACAAAGCAGTGTCGTTAATTAAGGGAGGATGGAACGAGGAAGTGGATAGACCGGAATGGTGGGTGGTTGGGTGGATGGTGGGGGATGGCGAGGGAAGGGGGAGGGGAGAGAAGGATAAAACGAGACAACTCGCAGCTATTCGCGACGTTACACTACTTGATCCTAGACATTGAACGTTTCTAGCTTGGTAAGGCCGTATAGGTCGTAGCTTTGTCGAGGACAAGGAACGCTTGCCGAAGCAATTAATTTACCATTTCGGATGGAATTTCGTATGCAAAGTGGTGGTCGGGAGCTTCGGGAGTTCCTTCGAAGTCCTTGATAATAATTATGTTTCTACCCTCCCCTTGTACATTGTTATATATGCATGCATATTCCCTCATATATGTATACACATATTTTATATATATATATATATATATGTGGGTGTGTATGTGCGCATATAAAATATATATTATTTTAAAGAGAAAGAGAGAGTTGAGGAGTATGTGGCGTTTCGCCAAGGAAGAAACACGTAGGTTAGAAAAATATCAAACAACAACGCGAAGCCAAGTTGGATTTGTTAAAAAGGAAATGAAACTGCGTGGCGACGCGGATGAAAATAAATGGCCTCGAGTACTACGAGTACTTTCGAAGTCTTTTCGTTTAATTTCTCTCTCTCGTTTGCTACGGCTATCACGCATCGTTGTTAAGAACGAACAGATAGATATTAATTGTCAGGTAGTGTCGTTAGCGTTAAACCGTTTCGTTTTGTTAAATCCAAATAAAATAAAATAAACGTTTAAGATCGTATTGATCTATTCTGCTGTAACTATATTTCTTTCTTTCTTTTTTTTTTTTTTTAATTTTTGTTCGGTTTCCGTTTACGATTGAAATTTAATTTACAAACTTTTCGATGGTTATCGGAGGTGGAGGGGTGTAATGCGAATAAGACGAGGAGAGGAGGTAGATATGGGAGAGGAAAAATTAAAGAAACAAACAAAAATATAGAAAAGAAATATGTAGAAATGAAAGGAAGTAAAGTGGAATGTCTAATTGATTAATACAAATTTCACGTAAATAAATGTATAAGAAAATAAGAGTGTAAGTATAACGACGATAAAGAAAAGTCGTATATTTCGTACGAGGGACAGAGTGCTTTCGCCGACGCAATGTTTCCTAGTCGAGGCAGCTGTTGATAGTATGTAATTCTCAATGTCGGCATCTACGATAAGTGGGAACGTTCGTTGATCCTCTTGACTTAGACGTTGGTGCAACACGTATATGCGATTTCTCTCGGCTGACCAAGACCTCCATGCGATCGACTCGACGGATTTCAACGCTTTACGAACTCTCTCGTGTTCCTTCACAATCCTACGAATAAAAGAATAGAATTCTATTGTGATAGAAATTTCTTTTATCGTCTATATAATATAATAACTCACTATATATATATATATATATATTTTATAATTTTCTAATCAGTTTTTTATTTTTTTTCGAATCAGCGGTTAATAAACGCGATGTTTCATTTATTTCTATCTGTTAAAGTTTGGTTTCATAAATTATTATTATTATTATTATTATTATTATTATTATTATTATTGTTAATAATAATATTATTGTTGTTGCAAACGTCATTGTATATTTTCTCTTTTAGAAAAGTTCTCGAGATTTGATATAATACAAATAAAATAAGTGTATCCATCTCTCTCTCTCTCTCTCTCTCTCTATATATATATATATATATATATATATATATATATATATATATATATATATATATATCTGTCTCTCTCTGTCTCTTTCTCTCTGGTGTACTACTCTGCTATTATCGATCGATCCCGTATACACAGGAGTACACGCGAAAGTTAGAAAGCCGTTTTGCCGCATCCATCCATTGGCTCACCGGCTTTACTCTCTCGGTGTTACACTTTCTCGGTTACATCCATTATCAGAGCGGTTAGTAGCTCATTCCGCTTATTACATCACGCTCGCTTATACCTGTCCGTACGTAATGATACATACCTTGACTTTCCTACGAATCTTCTTTTTTATTTTGTTTTTTCTATCATAATCCATTACCCCTACCTCATTCCTTTTCTATTTTATTCTATTATAGTATATCGTCGTGGACTTTACTACCGTAAAACTCTCTCCTACTCTCATTCTCCCTTAAGAGAAAATTTTTCTTACATTTTTCCGTTTCCTCTTAAGGGATTCTATTTCGCGAATGGTCCTTCTCGTCCATCCCGAGTGGCGTCGGCGTCTCATTGAACGGCATTTCTTATCCGATATCCTTCCACTTCTTCTTCTTCTTCTTCTTCTTCTTCTTCTTCTTCTTCTTTTTCTTCTTCCTCTTTTTCGATAGACGAGCGTGAACGAAAATACGAGGTTTCGTGGAGATGGGAATATTTGTTTGCAGTTATGCGCGCGCGCGCGCGCGCGTGTGTATGTGTGAAGATGAAAATTCGAGTTGTTATCTTTTTTTTGTCTACCCTCAAAAGAGATTTTTTTGAAAAACTTTTCTCGTTGCGGCAACACCAGCTTTATGAGCAACCGAGAGAGTGAGAGAGAGAGAGAGAGAGAGAGAGAGAGAGAGAGAGAGAGAGAGAGAGAATGAGAGTGAAATAGGTAGTTCTTTTCCATCGAGAAACGAGTTCCCTTCTTCCGCTTCGATATTTCTTTTTCCTCCTTGCTTCCCATTCCGTACGTTCTAGTCGGCATTGTTATAGGTAAAGGAGGTAGTCGTAAGTTTCAAAAATATTCTTTATATGCGAATCCCTAACTCTTAATGCTCATGAATAATTTTTTTTTATTATTATTCTCTTTTCCCGTAATACCACATCTCTATTCAATATTTTACCTCGAATCGTCTACGTTTTAAAGACATTCTCTTTATTTTATTATTATTATTATTATTTATTATTATTATTATTATTAAGTTTTTTTTTTCGACGGTGTCGTAAGAAGAAAATTATTCAACGTTAATATTATCGTAGTTACATTTGCCGGTACGATTTATTGGTATTTAATTGTAATTTTATGTAGAAAAGTATTAAAAGTTTTGATTATATTTGGATATATATATATATATATATATATATATATATATATATATATATATAAGAAGAAGTAACGACTAATTTCGTTAGGTAAAAATAAATAATTCGATAGTTAGACGGTTTTATATAGTGGGTTAACTATATTTAAAGATTATATTTTTATTAAGAAAATGAAAGAGATAGAGATAGATAGATAGAGATAGATAGATAGATAAATAGATAGAGAGATAGAGAGAGAGAGAGAGAATGTTGGGTCAATTGTTCTGACGATTGAAAATGCACCTTTAATCATTTTAAAATACTTGGATTTGTTGGAAAATTCTAACCGTCGAGAATAATGTCAAGGATATTGGATCGTTCAAAGAAGATTGTTCTCGTGGCTCTGCCTTCGTTGTTAATCGCGAAATCGTCGAAATAACGAAATTTTCAACTTCGACCTTTCGATAATGTCGGAGAATATTCGAAGTAACCTAATCGTTACACATTAACGGGTACGCGCTCGGTATGACTGTTTCTAATTTTCAGAATAATTGATAAATTGCGCGCAAATTAAATATCCTATCGTAAGGATGGCGATTAGTTTATCCTCGAAGGAAATTCAATGCGACGAGGAATTGCGATTCTTTCCGTTCGATTCTTCATGGTCAAAAATCAATTGTGGAAACGATTGTGTCTTTTATCATGGAAATCGTATTAGGGAAAAAAGAAATAAAAAAATAAAAAAAATAAAAAACTTCATCGTGAAGTATCGAAAACGCCATTGTTGGTGTTTAGACGTGATGTTAGTATAACAAATCGCGTACGATAGAAAACGTTTCGTATTCTTTGAAATATTATGGATATATATATATATATATATATATATATATATATATATTTCTTTTCGCTATAGATTACGAATAATGTAGAAACAAGGAATAATCCTATAAATCGATTATACATACATGCATACGTATGTATGCCTGATGAACGATTGATTCAACGCTATACCAGATAGAAGAATCAATTTTAATCAAATTAGCGAAGAAAGCCGAGCGATCGCAATCCGATCATTTCAAAAATGTTATCGCATTCGTATAATTTCAACGATTTAATTCGAAATCCGTTCGTTCTATCATTATCGGATAATAAAGTCAATTAAAAGTTTCGATCGTTCGTCGACGTATTATTTCGATAGATGAACTACTTTATTATTGCGAAGAAGCAAGCGTTTAATTACGTGCTCCTCGATCGTATTTGAAAAGTAAAGAGAAAAAAGACGAATAATTATTCCGAAACACCCTGTACATTCGATATTATTCTTATAACAGTATATCGTTAATTAAATCAATACAAATGGGACACTCTTTTTACGCTGTATATTAACGATTAGAAGAACAACGTTTAAATTCTATCTTTTTTTCATCTGTCGTTCTTTCTTCTTTTTTCTTTTTTTTTTTTAAATGCATCAAACGCATACTACTATACGTACGATGCGCTTACGTATAAATATACGGCGTATCAATATTTTACATGGAACGAAATCTTATTGATATTAATAAAATTAGAATCGATTAAAACGTGACGCTCTATATATCCTGATATTAAAAAAGGCGAAGGGAGGAGAAGCATTTAAATTCTTTTTTTTTTTTTTTTAATTCTCTCTCCCTCCCTCTCTCTCTCTCTCTCTCTCTCTATTTCTATCTCTCTATCCCCCCTATCTTTCCTTCTCATTCTAGTGGTACATCAAACGCTCGAACAGGTGCATATCAAAAGCTTTCTCCACGAGTGAGCTTCAAAGGAGTCCAGGGCTAGCAGACGATATAGTTAAAAACATCGCGATTACGTTATACACACACATCTGTACCTTTGCTTTCCTGCACATAGACCGACAATCGTGTCGCACAAAATCGATGGTAACCATTCAAGAAAAAGTACTACGGCCCAATGTAGCCAAGCGATAGTTGTTATTCCACGTATTCCAAACGTCGGATAGGGAAACTTTCTGGCAGCCCGTTGACCCTTCGCAATAAGGTCACCCCATGTGCAACCGATCGTCGCGGTGTTGTATACAACAGCACCGACGTCTTTTGGCCTGGAAATGAAAGGAAAAAGAAAAATAAAAGATAAGATAAGAAGATTCATTCATTCGAGATTCAAAAGTAACTAATAGGATTATTTGTCAGTATGTAGGTACTTCAGAATTGATTTTATTGGGATGTTCAGTGATCATCAGTCGTTAATATTGGATTAACAAATTATTAAGAGGATAATTGTTATTATTATTATTATTATTATCGTCATTGTTATTGTCATTGTCATTGTTATTGTTATTATTATTATTAAATCGTTATTAAATAATTAAATTATTTTTTTCGATGGAAACATTAATCAATCAATCAATCAATTAATTAATTAAATCGATCGGAGAAAAAGCATAACGATATTAGGACATCGACTTTTTTTCTTTCTTCCTATCTTTCTTTCATTTGTTTTGTTTTATTTTTTGTTTTTAATGTCTTTCCTCTTTCTTTTTTTTTTTTTTTTTATTTTAAATTCGCAGAAACGTTCGATAAAAAGCTGACGCGTTAAAATGGATTTTTTTTTTCTTCGCGGAATAGAAATAGCAAAGTACTCCTCTCTCTTTCCTCTCTCTCTCTCTCTATCTATCTCTCTCTCTCTCTCTCTTTCTATTTTGGGTGAGGGATGATATCGGTGACTCGGGAATTTTTCGTTCGTGCGATTAGCTTCCGTTTCGCTGTAGTCTAGAGACGTTAGTCGTATACGGCTTTAAAAGGAAATACCTAAGTACATATAGCGTTCCAGAGATATCTCTCTTTTAGAGGTCGAATGCAATCAGCTTATGCGAGGTTCAGTCGTTCGGAAATACTTCAGAGAGAAAGAGAGAAGGGGAAAGAGAGAGAGAGAGAGAGAGATGGTATGTA
This sequence comes from Dolichovespula sylvestris, assembly GCA_918808275.2. NCBI lineage: Eukaryota > Metazoa > Arthropoda > Insecta > Hymenoptera > Vespidae > Dolichovespula > Dolichovespula sylvestris. The sequence continues at coordinate 5,356,519 of OU964969.1, forward strand.
CGAGACCTACAGGTTGAAATTGCTAGCAAACGTAAGGTTTTTAGTCCTGTGAGCCAGTAAAACTCTTCTGGCTCAGCCTTCGTCTCTACTTCGTTTCTTTTCGATTGCTGCAGTCGTCCTCGTTCGTTCGTTCTTTCGTTCGTTCGTTCGTTCGTTCGTTCGTACGTTCGTTCGTTCGTTTGTTCATTTCTACGACGACTTAAATAAAAGCTTAAAAGGTAGTAGGTTCATGTCGTTCCAACGGAATTCCATGTTTGTTCGATTTTCGATAAATTACGTTGAAAAACGTTCCCGCTGTTAGCCATTTCTACCCATCTGTGTATTTCTGTACAAACATACACACACTCTCTCGCACACATAGACATACACAAACGTATGTATGTACGTTTGTACGTTCTTACGTACGTACGTATGTATGTAGTATGTATGTATGTATGTATGTATGTATGTATGTATGTATTTACATGTACGTGTAAGCGTACGTGTAAAACCGTTAATGCGATAGTGATGGTTAGCACGCGGAGAAGCATTTAATTAATATCTCGGAAATGATGATTTAAATAACGCCGCTATTCGCTCCCGTTCGATGCGAGTTTAACTCGAGGTGGAACATCATTTCGCGGTATTAAACGTATTTAATCGGAAACTTATATTAAGGATTTCCTTCTTCGATTATTTCCTATCCGAATGTCTTGTTCTTTTCTTTTCTCCTTTCCTTTTTCTTGCTTACTTTTCTTCTTTTCTTTTCTTTTTCTTTCTTTTTTATTTTTCTTTCATTCCAAATACGAATTCTTTTTTCTTTTTGTTTGTTTGTTCCTTCTCTCTCTCTCTCTCTCTCTCTCTCTCTATCTCTCTCATTTTCTTTTTAATCAACGAATTCTTACTTAGAATGGCGATATTAAATAATCGAGAAGAAGAAAGAAAAAAGAGAAAGAATAAGAAGGCCATGATTATGGTAATCGTACGATATGTGTGTCTACGTTAAATCTTGCATCGAAATCACAATTGAAATTTATTGAAGTTATTGCAGTGCTATTGATTTATGCGGTAACTTGAAGGTAAAAAAAGAAAATAAAAAAGAAAAAATAAATAAAAGAATAAAAACAAAACAAAACGTCTGACGCGACCTTTTCAACATATCGATATTCGAATTAATCGACTCGCAATCGCGTGCATTTACATGTCTTCGGGAATATAATAATAATATAAAAGATCCTTGAGATTTTTATCTGATTCACGAATTACACGTACTAACATTTATACGCTTTATGATTCTAGGAGTTGCTAGCGTAATATATATATTATTTTATTAAAGTTATTGCAGTGCTATTAATTTTTTTTTTCTTGGGTTGAGGGGTAGTGGTAGGGGGGAGGGGAAATTAAATAGGAGGAAATAAAAAATATCACGAATAAAAAGAATTCGTTTAACGCGATCACAAATGAAACGTTATAATGTCTCGTGCGGATAATTTCGACGAATCTCTTTAAAATTATTTACGTTCTACAAAGAAAAAAAAAAAAAAAAAAAAAAAAAATACAAGACAAAAATAATAGTAACAAAAACCGAATTATTGTCTGTTACCGTTGAGCCCTCTCCCAAGCTGCTGCAATCAGCGTATTGGTGGCAATATCGATGGGCGTCAATTCAGCAGATTTTTGTGAATCACCAAGGACGTATCCAGCACCGAGCATAAGTGCGGTTGTACCTTTGAGTGTCTCTACGTGACCCTGAATTGGTTCTCTAAGGGGTGGTCCAAGAAGAGCCAGACGTACCAATGCGAGCGGTACGTTCGGTGTATGCTCGTTTTGTAAATGCTCGTTAATCCGTCCTCTGTGCTTGAATATCGTCGACGTAGCCGCCATTGCCTCTAATTTCGGCAATTCTTCCGAAAATTGAAATATCGCGTCGTGCGGGCCGGTCGCATGAAACACCACGCTAATATCATTCTTCATTCTTTCTATTTCCATCGTGGTCAATCCAAGATCGTCGTAAATCAAATTGCCCTCGTAAACCGTCACCCTCGAAATAGCATCTGGATCCTCCTCTCGTAATCTCTCGTATCTATTTCATCATCACGTAAAAACGTCTTTTATGTTTTTATACACGTATTTACACACACACACACACACACACACTATGTATGTATGTACTTACGTATGTATATCGTACATTTTTTTATCATATTAATTATTAATCAAGTTAGTTCTGTCGCGTCACTATTGGGACGACAATATGATATTTGTTTATTTTTATTTTCTAGAAAACAACTTTAAGGGCGTTCACTACCCTTATGCGACTTAAGCGACAGGTATGTATAAAATATGAAGTACGAGTACAAGCAGGTTGAACGCTGTCCCTACCATGCATCTATCATATCATATCTACACCATTCATGCGTTCATATGAAAATCGGTAATGGTGGAAGGAGGAGGCCGGGGGAGGTACGTGTTCCTCATCTTTTGTCGAAAATTTCGAGGAGTGCCATACAGTGGAAAAGCTTTCCATTTACTTCGCGAAAAACGTCGTGAACAGGATTTACCATCCCAATTGAATTTTTGAAAGAGCTCTTCTTTACTCGTGCGCGCAAGCTATTCTCGAAAGGGTGCCATTTTTTAACGCATTTCTTTTTTCTATCTTTTCTATTTTCAAAGAAAATAAAGCTTCTTTGAAAATTCGGAAAAGGTGCGTCACGGATTAAAACTTCGTCCTTGAAATAAATACCTTGTAAGTAGAAAACGGTCAAGTATTCATACTCATTGATGGCTCAAAAATCATTTACGGTATCATGGGGGTTTAATGAATAGCCTCAAAGAATTCGAGTTTTAACTCTAACTTCAAGCAAATTATTTCTCGGTTTCGTTCGTTTTTTTCTCTTTCTTTCTTCTTATTATTTTTTTTTTTTTTTTTTTTTAATCTCGTAACTATATTCGTAAAAATATTTTTCGCTTTCTTGTCAAATTAAGATAGGAAAGATGAAACGTCGGTGATAATGGATACCGATCGAATCCAAATCGAAATCTCGTTAAGCGCCATTTATGATTGTAGGATGTATTATACGTTAAATCAGGTACGGTAATAAATTTGTTCATACTTTTATGTTAAATCAAATTTTGAACGTGGGTATGTATATCTATTCCGTGAGATATGTGAGAAATTGAACGATAGACGAAAAAACGGAAGAGCAAACGGAAACGAAAAGGGAAGAGGCAAAGAAAATAAATGAATGAATGAATGAATAAATAAATAAAGTGTAAAGAGGCACCGAGGAATACGAGGAAAAGGACGAAATTCAGGCGAGAAAGCAGTTCATAATTATCTCAAAGTGCGAGAACGTGAACGTGTTAATGAAAATAAATCTGAGATTAGTGAGAGAGAGAGAGAGAGAGAGAGAGAGAGAGAGAGAGAGAGAGAGAGAGAGAGAGAGAGAGAGAGAGAGAGAGAGAGAGAGAGAGAGAGAGAGAGAGAGAGACAGAATGCTTCCGGGTGTGTTTAGTAGAGCAGTGAGTCTCGCTTCATGTGTTTCACGATTCCACCTGGCTCGTTACGATGAACGATCACGTACATATATATGTGTATATATATATATATATATACACATATACATATACATATACGCAATATAGCAATCTAATTCGGATGTGTGTGAACGCGCGCGCGTTTGTGTGTGTGTGTGGGTGGTCGAAGGGTTGTGTAGATCTTCGTGCCTGTTTCGATTCCAAGTGGCATCAAATATACTCTCCTACCCCTTTTCCATTAATTCTTCCAACACATTTGTGAACGTCTGAAGGCTTTTCTCGTCTTTCCTTTTTTTACTTTTCCCTTCCTTTTTTTTTTTCATTTTCTACTCTCGTCTTTGCCCTTTTTTTGTTACAAAATGACGGTTATTTATCATTGACGTGTCATTCGAACGATAATGATAATGATGTTTCAACTGTCGGACGATTAGTATGCGAGATTACAGGTTATTTATAGTTTGCGTACCAACGATAAGTATACAATAATTTATTTTTAACTTTTTTCTTCTGGCGCTTTTTTGTTTCCTTCTCTTCTATATTCGTACTCGAGCGCGAAAAAGGTCATTCAATCATTTGTAATTAAAAAAAAAAAAAAAAATAAAAAAGAAAAAGAAATGAACAAAAAAATAAAAATGGAAAATAAAAAGAAAAAAAAGGAATAGGAAGAATTTATAACATGTAAAATTTCGTAGCTGGTATGTAAATAAAATTTAGAAAACATTAATCTTCGGTTATATGGAGTAAAGGGAAAGAAGAATGTTAATTATGGCAAATAAATTGTGTGTATATGTATATATATATAGTTATAATGTACAATTTGTAATATAAATTAAATTCAACAAAACGCATTAATCTTTCGGATATGATTTTTATGGCAGCAGGAAGAAAGAAAGAAAGAAAGAAAGAAAGAAAGAAAAAAAGAAAAAAAGAAGATGAAAACAAAAGAATTTTAATTACGATCAAAAGAATGATACAGGGTGCAATTTAAAATTGATGGCATAAATTAAATTTGGGAAACATTAATCTTCGGATATATGAGGAATAAATGAAGAATTAATCAATAATTTTGTGGCAAGATAAAAAAAGGGGCGCGGAAAAGAAAAGGAAAGGAAAACAAAAAAATAAAGAAAGTATTCAATTCGTACAGAAAGAATTATACGATGCAAACAATTTCTAACGCATACAGATATACAATTTATTTTAATAAATTTGGGAAACATTAATCGCCCATTAATTATGAACGGGCAATTAATTTTATGGCGAGAGAAGTGAAATGAAAATTACAAAAAGAAAAAAAAAAAAAGAAAAATAATAAAACAAAATAAAATAAATAAATTGAAGAAAAAAGAAGAATAAAAAGAGGAAACCTGATAAAAAATGAAAAACACATCGGCGTACATATTGCATAATGCATACGCGCGCATTTTCGAAATTATTATTTTACCGCGTTGATAAAACGAGTAAACTATGACCAAATGGGTAAACGAATCGACGGTTATATTTTTTTCTTCTTTTCTATTTTCTCTTTTCTCTTTTTCCTTTTTAATTTTTTTCTCCTGTTTTTCCTTTTTCTCTTTTCATCGTTCAGCGAACTAAACGAACGATCAGCTTCTCGCGTTAGGACGTTTATCTCTCTCCTTTTTTCCGTAGCACGTTCAATGACGTGACTCTGGAAACGATGTAAAGAAAGTAAGGGGTCAAATGGATTGGGGGTGGGAGGTGGGAGGTGGGAGCAGGATGGAGACGAGGGAGGCACGGGCGGAGGTGTGGGCGGGGATCAAGAGAGGACGGTGGCCGGGGAAAAAGGAAAATAAACTAGAAACAAGATAGAAAAAAAAATCTGTCAACGTTTCGAGAGAATATCCTTCTCTTTTATTGCGATAGATATAGAGATAGATGGATAGGTTGATAGATAGATAGATAGATAGATAGATAGATAGATAGATAGATAGATAGATAAAAAGATAGATCGTTTGCACGTTTCGTCGAACATCGGAGATCGATTTTAGCCTGTCAAAAATTATGAAAAATTGGCGCGAGTTTCTCAACGGTGTGCAAAATAAACGAGCGCGAAAATTAAATCCTTTCTTTTTCTTTTTTTTTTTTCTCTCATGCTTTAGAATACATATGCATAAGAGAGGGCGGTGAAGCAGAAGGATGAGGAGGAGGAGGAGGAGGAGGAGGAGGAGGAAGAAGAGGAGAAAGAGGAAAAGGAGGAGGTAGCGATGAACTGCAAAGGGAAAGGGGTGAGAAAGAGTGACAGGGGGTGGGGACAGGGATGAAAGAAGGCCGGCTGGCTGGACGTAGCATAGAGGCACAGACAGACAAATATTTACACGTTTATTTCCATATTCGATATTGAGAAACGAATCGATTGTACGTGTAAGAAAGAGTAAATGTGTATGTGTGTGAGAGAGCGAGAGAGAGAGAGAGGGGGGGGAGAGAAAATACATATGGCTCTCGTACGTATGAAAAAAAGAATGAAGCCATAACGTATGAAGATGCGAAAGAACGGGATAACAATGCAACTTCAACGTCGAGCGTTCGTTGCATTGTTTTCGTTATCTCCGTCCGTACGTACGTGCAAATAAACGATCAATATTGAAAGGACTTATTTTCTTACGACCGGAATTATGCTTATCGCGAACGTCAGTACTCGTTCATATGTATATACGTGTGTGTATTTGTATATGGGTATATGTGCCTATAAATATACACATAAATATACATATGTACGAATACCTATACACGCACATATATATATATATATATATATATGATGCCTATGCGTGGATGTGTGAGTGTGTTGTGTGTTTATATATATATATATGATGAGCAATGAAAAAGAGAAATTATCGTGTCCTTAATTTTTTATTTATGGTTTTTAAAAATATTCATTGTCTTCTTTATCTTTTTTCATTTACCTTCTTTGCTTTTAACACATTATCCTACATGTATCTCTGTATATGTATACGTCTACGAAAGAAAAATAAATTCTTAACAAAAGAGACAACGATTTATATATATATATATATATATATATATATATATATATATATATATATATAATCTACGTATAATGTATTTTCTACTTATTTAGATATTTGTACGCAAGTGCATAATATCATATTTTCTTTCTACGTGGATTAGCGGATTCTACTTTTTATTTTTTTCTTTTTTTTTTTTTTTTTTCTTTCTAACTCTCGTAAAAATTTTCCTTCCGAAACATCGTCGACGTATCATCGACGAAAATAATCTGTTCTCTTTTTAAAATGTTACCCAGGTGATCCGAAGATCTTCTTAACTCGATCATCCTTCGTAAGATTATTTCGCGTTCTAACAATAAGATTAACTTTGACGTCTGGAAATGTACGTAACAGTTTCTCGAGAAGATTTCGGCCCAATTCACTGGTCACTCCGGTTAACAGTATTTCACGATTAGCGTACCACTCGGGAAGAGTCATGTTCGTTGACTGACGGGTACAAGAGCGCGTCTACTGGTAACTAACTTTCGAACTCTCTAACTTATGGTATAACCATTCGTGTGTGCGTAATTTTATCTACGGTCGTAGTCGTAAACTGAGAAAGTCTTTTCTTTCCGGGCATGTTTCTCTTTTAAACGTGATACTCAACGTATCCTAAAGGAAAGAGTGAAAAAGAGAGAGAGAGAGAGAGAGTGTGTGTGTATGTGAGAGAGAGAGAGAGAGAGAAAGATAAATAATTGGATAGATAAATAGAAGGATAGCGAGAGAGAGAGAGAGAGAGAGAGAGAAAGAGAGAGAGAGAGAGAGACATAGAGAGATTTATTAAAGAGGTCATGCATCGTACTGTAATTTTCCACCACGTCACTAAACAATTATACGTCCACATTGTATCCTAATATCTAATTCCTAAATACAGAGAACCAGGCGGCGGCATGTCTCTTCTACAGATTTACATTTTTTTTTATCCCTTTCCTTTTCGTGTATTTTTCTTTTCCTTCCTTTTTCTTTTATTTCCTCTTTCCTTCTTTTACTTTTCTTTGCGCACTTCCTCGTTGAAGTTACTTGTTATCCTTATTTTTGTTTTTATTTTTTATTTCCATTTTCTACTTTTTTTTTTTTTTTAATCTCACCATTATACCATAAGTAATTCCAAAGTAATTTCGAACGTTCGAATGAAAAAATGACTTTGTCCAACGGAAATTTTCTTGAAACTAACTTTCTCTATGGCGTTACATATTATTTTCATTGACAACGTGTTATCGTACTCTTTGCCATCTTTCTATAATTTTCTGAACTTAGGTATTAACGATGATGGTTCTATTTGTATCGTATCGTAATTTCTAATTTCTAAATGAAGCGTGTGTGTGTGTGTGTGTTTTTTTTTTTTACAGACTTATATCCTTTCCGTAGACTTTCTAGTTAGCGTCAGCTACTTATTATCTTTATTGATAGTATCTTATTCCGTCGAATCGAAAGGGACGAGACGAAAGGGACTTGAGTCTTTTCTTATATCTTATTGATTTTCATTTTGGTCGTAAGGATCAGCTATGTACGAATCCACCTTGCTCCAATCGTAAATTTCTTGCTCGTTAGATTAACAACGTTTCCTTTGATGCAAATTTCTAATCAAGATATACGTACGTATAACATAATTTAACGATAACTTCGATCGAAATGTAACGAGAATTAGAAAGTGAATTATCATTGTGAATATTATTCCATTATATTCCATGCGAAATAATATTGAAAATAGAACGAACGGAGATACTTCAATGAAATATATATTATATATATATTGTAATTATTTGAGTACAAATATACGTAGATGTACATGTATATGAATATGTAAAGTTATTAACGACGATTGCGTTCCTCCTAATGGATAAAGGCGAAAACGATTGAAACGTGCATAAGATATTATGCAAATTTATTAACACAATATAAGGCTTGAACGTTTGGTAAAATAATCGAGGTTGGTTTGCTTTTTTCTTTTTTTTTTTTTTTTTTATTAAAAAAAAAAAAAAAACAAGTGCAAAGATTTTCTTACTTGTATGAAGCAAGCGAGCGCTAACGATCGTTAGGATACTTTTTATATACATAGGTATACGAAGATAGAAAAATATTAATGGTTAGGAAATATTTTTTTGTTTCTTTTTTTTTTCTTTTCGAACGGGACATACTATCGGAATCATAAATTCATATTGCATATACTCATGGCGTATTTACATTAACGATAATTTTTCGAGTACATTTTTAAATACATACATACGTAAGTGCGTGTATATTTGTATGTATGTATGTAAGTACGTACGTACGTACGTACGTATGTATGTATATATTTATTTACGTACATAAAGGATAACGAAAGGAAAAGTTAATATAATATAGTTTGTTTAGTGGAGATGTTTCGTGCTGTCAACAAAATGAACATTTTCCTGCAGTAACGAATTCTTTTTAATTACCTGTTTGAGTTTCTTTTTGCAAATTTAACTAGTAATACATAACAGAGTAGTAGAAACCACTACTAGCGTTAACGAGTACGGTAATTATTTCACCTTATTACTATACCTTCTCTCGCATTATGCATTTTAAATCAGGCTTTTTATTCTGGCACTTGCGACGGAAAGGACGAAGATATAAAAAAAAAAAAAAAAAAGAGAAAGTTGGAAAGAAAAGGAACGAAAAGAAAAAAGAAAGGGAAAAAAAAATGAAGAGGACGAAGCGACAATAAAAATCATAAGTATGTAACATAATGATGATTACATATATATGTATATATTGCGTATGCACGTATACATAGGAGAAAAATTAGAAAAAAGAAGAAAGAAAGAAATGTAAGAGTTACGCTTCTCCCTGCATATTTTATTTTTTACTATTTTTCTCTCTCTCTTTTTTTTTCCTTTAAATTTTTTTTCTCATTCCTTCCATCGCAATATTACACGACTCCCTTGATGAAGTTACGTCCGTCGAGTGAAAGTTTAGAACAGTAAAAACTTGAAGGATCACCGACCGTCGAATATTGTGCAACGATATTCCATACTTCTATAGCATTACTGACGGGCTACTTGTTGCTGCATCTCGATTTAATGCTCGAAAAGACCCTTGAGTTTCGAAAAGTCTAAGTTAAGTAGTGTATCTACAATAACGAAAGATCGGTGAGTAGTAATAGTAGTAGTAGTAGTAGTAGGAGGAGGAGATATGCATCCTCTAATTATGATATACTTAAGATATATAAAACTCTTTGCCGATTCGTTGTCGTTAATATATGTAATCATCTATCGAGACACGTCGATCGTTAAACTTCATACAAGTTAGCTTACGTTGATTGAGAAACTTTAATCATCCAAGTAACGTGTTGCATTTATCGATGATGAGAGTTCCTATACGATGTTTTCTAATTGGATTAGATCAACTAATACGCGTTAGTTAACGTATGAATACGTAATAGAGTCAACGACAAAAAAAAAGCAAAAAAGACACGAGATATATATGCGGTAGACGCATATTTACAAACGCACGTGCGCGTGATTGTAATTTTTTTGTTATTACGAATTACGAAACGTACATATGTGTGTACATATATATATATATATATATATATATATATATATATATATATATATATATATGTACGTACGTGTATGCATACGTAGAGCACATTTGGAGCCTCTGGATTATTAGTCGGTATTGCGCGAACGGCTTAAGATAATACCTAAATGATCATAGAAATATGTATTATATACCTCATCGTTATTTACATTACGAAACGTGTCCCAGTTTGGTTGATTTTTCTTTTTCGTTTTTTTTTTTGTTTTTGCTCACCCATAAATCACCAAGCCTTCTCTTTTATACCAGTAAACAAATGTATCATCTATATTAATTATAAAAACAATATGATATATATATATATATATATATATATATATATATATATATATCGCATGGTCGTGTTCATGGGTGATGATTCCGCGCTATGGTTTTACTTATTATTTACCATATCGAAAAATTATTCTACACCATGCGTTTTCTATATATAGATTACTTTTTAGCGTTGCCCTTATTTCGAAAAATAATAGGTTGTATAGCTTGGGGGTATTAAAATATAGGAATTTCGAAAAAACCAATTTCGAAATATACCAGGTAGAAAGTAATTGTTTGGGCATCGTGGTTGTGAATATTTTAGATGGAACTTTCTACAAATTTGTTTTGTTCCGTTATTCGAACGAATAATAATTGTTCCTATTGATTTTAATTAATATAATAAATATAATCGATGATTCTAGGAAGAAAAACTTTTTTCGAAAAAAAATGTAAAAACGGTTACAATTACCCGTGTGAATAATTTTTTCTTTTTTTTTTGTTTTTTCGTTCACATATTTACTTTAGTTCTTTAATCTCACTCCCCCCTCGTCCGCCCCATTCCCCGACGAACGATTTAATCACTTTCGTTGTAATCGTTTATAATTGTAGAGAGATAGAGATAGATAGATAGATAGATAGATAGAGAGAGAGAGAGAGAGAGAGAAAAGTATATAAATCATTTCTTTTTCGATATTAAAGTTACACGATCCTATTCTATATACACAGGGTGGCTCGAAAGTTACTAAATCGTTCGAAACTTCTCAGACGATGTTAAGATATATATTACTCACTTTGGATTGATCTTTTACGAGACGATTGCAGGATTGTAGTTGGTTTTATGATCTGATAAAAAAAAAAAAAAAAAAAAAAAAGAAAAGAAAAACAAATAAAAAGAAAAGAAGAGGATTAGCTTAAAAGATTAACGTAAAGGAGTATCCGATGAATCAATTAAGAAAACAAAAGGGTAGAAAAATTATAGAAATTGATTTATGACCTTATGGGTCATAGCGCGTATAATCGAGGAGAAAAGAAGAACATAGGGTTCGGAGGTATCGTCAAAATTAGGGACAAATAAAGGATTGTATTAAATCGTAAGTTAGGAATGATCAAAACGGTGGGTTTAGAAAAAGAAGGTGGACCAATGACGTCGACGATCCTATCGAGAATACTTCTCTTCGTGACAGTTGGTTCGATCGTTTCGACTCTTAATGCATTTTTGATCGTCATGCTCAGAACGCAATGGCCCTTGTTCAGGCTGTACACGTAACCGTACCGGCAGATGCAGTCGAAATGACCGGGCAGATTAATGCAGCTCTCGCCGTCCTCGTACGTGCAATTGTGAATCCCACGGGTACACTCGTTTACGTCGACGCATAGACCAAATCTCGAAGACCACTCGTAACCCGTTTCCGGGCACTCGCAGCTAACGTTTATTTGATTCGTTTTAAGGGAAAAGAAATCACGATTCTTTTCACGATCCAACAAGCACTCCCTGTGTCCTTTGCAAAAAAAAAAAAAAACAAAAATCAATATCAGTTCAATCAATCATAATGAAACTACGGAACGACATGATCTTTTTTTCTTTCTTTTTTTTCTTTTTTTTTTTTTTTAAATCTGAATTTACAAAAAAAAAAAAAATAAAACACAAAAAAGAAATGAAATCATTAAGGAGAGATAATCGAGTTTATCGGTGGGCGATTGTGGGCGAAGGAATCAACAGCCTCTCATAAATTTTTATCCTAACGTTCAATGAAAACAGGAGACAAAAAGGGAGAAATCGAAGGACGTTGACTCGGTTTTTTTCTTTTTTTTTTTTTTTTTTTTTTTTTTTTTTTTTTTTTTTTTTTTTCATGACAATCGTAAGATCGTCAGATTCACCGTCGATATATCCCCCATTGTCGAAGGATTGATTCGTATTGGTATTTAATCGTTTTTCATTCGTACGCTTTGTTAATGAAAACGAAAGAGAAAATAAAAGGAAAGAAAAAAAAAAAAGAAAACGGAATATAGGAAAAGAAGAATACTCGTTTGATTCTGAATGTATGTATGTACCTGGAAAGTTCACGGCGTAGCAAGGATTCCGATTCGACTGGTAACAATCTCTCATGTGCCAGATGTGCTTCATGGGGCAACAGTGATCTGGACAGAAACTGTAGAGAGCGCAGGCGAAAGGTTTTGCATCGTCGGCCCTTGGATCCTTATTACTTGGACCGTATTCGTCGAGACAGTTGGCAAAATTGTCGCAGGATTCACCAAAGTTGGCCAGTTCTTGAACACCCATCATCGTGTACCAACACATGTAATAACTTACGCTGGTACGCCATTGAAAGCGTTCTGGGAAATGGAACGAAAGATCAATCGAGTTCTTCGTTCTTTTATTTTCTTTTTCTTTCTTTCTCTCTCTCTCTCTCTCTCTCTCTCTCTCTCTCTCTCTTTTTCTTTTTTTTCTTCTAACATTCAAAGCTACAAGAAAAAATTGGAATGAACGCGACGACAAAGAAAACGGTACGTTCTGTTCCTTTGATCGCGACATATGCAATGTATACTCGGTACGGGTCAAAGTGTTTATACAGAGGGATATAAAAAATCAGAAAAAAGGTATTAACCTAAAAAAAAAAGTCTCGAGAGGGGATGACCAATCGTAAATCCTTGCAATCGTTGGGAAACTATTTTAAATTAAGTCTGATTATTCATTGATATAACCTCTAATTGATTTTCCAAATAAAATTGACGTAGGATAGGACGAACGAATGTAATCTCGAGTCTCGCAATTTGTCTCGAATTCTCTTTTCCTTTTTGTTTGTTTTTTTCCCCTCTCTTTTCATTTCTCTCAATTATTATCACGGATGAGAGACGAATTTTATTAATACCATAAAATGTTAAAAGCGATCCCGATTATTCACCTTTTTGATAATGGGAATCCAACGAATTGGCAAAGCTCTCGGTCGGTGGAAAGAAAAGAAAAGAAAAGAAAAGAAAAGAAAAGAAAAGAAAAGAAAAGAAAAGAAAAGGAAAGGAAAGGAAAGAAAAAAAAAAGATAACGTTACGTTTTCTCGTAACTTGCCGATTGGGCCTTGAAAGGGACGCATGGTTAGATTGTCCTGCCTCTGGGCCTCCACGCAGTCCCTTTGAACGTTGAGAATCTGCTCGGTATTGTTTGCCAGACTCCACTTCTGCTCTTTCATGACCGTGACGGTGTCGTCTTCGCGCCTCAGGCCAGTGAGCTTAATGATCCTTCCGAGATATTTCAAACACTCGACAAAGCTCGCCTGGCAGTGCTTGCGTACCTCCCAGTGTACGGATCTCAATGTTGGATTCGGAAATTCCTCATACAAATGACTGGGAACTTCCTCGATGCTCTTGTAATAACGTCGATCATAATCCTTCAAATGAAAGAGAGAAAAAAGGGAAGGTGTGATAGAAAAGAAGAAAAAAAGCGAGAGAGAGAGAGAGAGAGAGAGAAAGAAAAAAATTAAGGAAAAGCAATAGATAACTCCTGGTAATTTGATCGATGTAGTCGAAAAAGGGAGAGAAAAGAAAGAACGCATTTCTTCCTTTTTGTTTTTTTTTATTGTCTTTTTTTACTAGAAATCTTTCTTATTATTTTATTGGAGATTCGATTTGGAACGTTTTCGAGCTGTTACGATTTATAAATTGTTATATAGTATCGGCGTATTAATGAAATTAATTTATCGATTCTTCGCATATTATATAAATATATAGATAGATAGATAGATACAGATATAGGTATATATATATATATATATATATATATATATATATATGTAATACTATGCGATTTATATTTGAAATAATTGTTATAACAAATCGGAAATAATTATATCGCGTTTATAATTATGTAACGTAAAGAAGAGTAAGGTTTCACGATTATATTTAAAATTGTTACATATATTTATATATATATATATATATATATATATATATATATATATATATATATAGTCAATGGTACGTTAATTAAATGAGATCATTTGATATTTTATATTTAAGGTTGAGCAATTTGGATATTTATCAATAAAAGAATAGGATACCTATCAAAGGGGGAATCTTTCTCAAGGCGTTTTAAGTTACGAAGGATTGTAAAGAAAAGTAGTAGTAGTGGTGGTGGGTAGTAGCAGAGTATCTGCGAGTAAAGTTCGTTTCAACTTTCACGAGTCCTTCTCTAATTAACAATTTCGAGTGGTTTGAATACAAGGCAAAGTTGTAGTACTTACCTTCCGTGACGTCTTTCCATAAAAGCGACTTAAACGAAATAGCTTATAGGAGAGACGCTACCTGAAACTTATGAGCTCGAATGAAGTACGCAACGTCCTTTATAACTTCCTTCGCGTCCCAGTTTGGTTCGGGAGACGGGATAACGTCGTCGTCAACGTCCGGTATATCAACTATACTTATATTATGTTGCATTATTTGTTCCGTCATTGATACAGGATCGATATCATTGTTATCATCCGTTATAGTAGTCGACACGTCAGTATCAGTTGTAAAGGTAACGGCGCAATCGAAATATATCGTAATCGTTATGAAAATCGACGAGTATCTTATCATACGTGGACTCATCGTGAGCGATCATTAGAACGAGGTTAGAAAATTTCGGATATATATATCGTATTTTTGATCGTCACTTTTATCGACGACGATCGATAGAATTGATTATATGAACGAGTATCGAAGAAGGCAGGATGAACAGTCCACGTTATAATACGAATCAATGTGTCGTGCGCAGTATCAGGAAGTATGTATGTATGTATGTATGTATGTATGTATGTATGTATGTATGTATGTATGTATGTATGTATGTATGTATGTATATTTCCGTGATTGAACGATACTGGATTAAGAGAGAAGATTTTAGTTCGTTCCTCCTAGTCCCAGATTAGAATCTTGTTAAAATAGGATCGTTTAGGATTCACATGTTTCAAAGATATGGAACCAGGATTAATGTATAAATTACGGTTCAACTCCCGTGAATGAACGAAAACAAAAAAAGAAAAAAAAGAAAGAAATAAAGAAACACGTTTCGAACGTTTACGCCAATAATACCTTTTATCATTCCATTATAAATAATTGATATGTATTAATTTCTAATATATTTACATTGATTTGGTTTCGACGATATTATCAATTATTTCGTACGAAGGAGCACAAATTTGATCGGTTGAAACGTGACAAATAGGTTAATATAAAACTCTATATCGATTAACAGGACGAATATTGTATTTTCTTTCTGATAGATTTTTTGTCTTTTTCTTTTTTCGATTAAACGATCTGAAACCAATGTATGCGATATGATATTTAATCGTAATGTTTCTTCTTCTTTCTTTATTTTTTTTTTCTTTCTTTTCCTCGCCAATCCAGGCGAATTTAATGATAGTTTTACAATGACATTTCGAAATTTATTGAGTAAAGATAAATCGTCATAATATGTATGTATAAATATAACGTTTCTCGTAACTATACTCGTTGATTTAATATGAACCTTTATTTGGTTCATAGTCATGACAAAAGAATCGGCACTGATGTTCTGACATTAATTTAATGAAAACCAAACAAAAAAAGAAAACGTTTAAATCCTTCGTAATCAGGAAGCAAAGTTGCTTTTTCTCGTACGTATATATAAAATAAATAAATAAATAAATAAAATGGAAACAGAAAGGCATGGAAAAAGGTAGTATTATAAGAGTATTATACCTCGTTCCATAATCCGTACAGACAACACTAGAGATTAATCCATTTCGAGAATTTACCTTTTTTCTTTCGCTTTATTTCTCTTGAACAAAATTTCAACCTGCATTCGCGTTTTCTAATGTTTTCGTTTTGTTCTGTTTTGTTTTGTTTTCTATTCTTTTCTTTCCTCTTTTTCTTTTTTCACCCGAAAGATTATATGTCGAGGATAATGTATTATAGAAAGAAAGGAAAAAAAAAATATAGTTGCAGAGATTTCTTTGTGCTTGGAGAGAATCGTAAAGTTTTCGAATATTCGTGAGCTTAGATAAAGTGGAAGATACGAAAGTAGAGAGAAAGCAGTTTTTAAGATGTAATAAAAAAAACAAAGAAAAAACAAGAAGGAACGAGAGAGAGAGAGAGAGAGAGAGAGAGAGAGAGAGAGAGAGAGAGAGAGAAGTATGTAAGATATAATAAAAGAAATAAAAGATGTAATAATTCAAAATGTTATTTAATGTCGTGGTAAAATGTTAAATGTCGAAAGTATTTTTAAAAAATGTTGGGTGAGTCGTTGCCGAGTAGAAACGAATTTTAATATCATTAAATGGTACATATAAGCAAAGAAAATTATTATTTTTATTATAATTATTATAATATTTGCATACATACATTACTATCATACATTACATATTACATTACTAACATACTACATTACTAAATACATACTACATTACTAAATACATACTACATTACTAATATAGATTTATATGATATACGATGTATCGTGATTATAAATTATTATTATTATTATTTTTTTTTATTGTTTATAATAATTTGTTATAATAATAATAATAATAATGCTGCGTCTACTCCTTATATGTAACATATCTACAATTATTATATTTAATATAATAAATATATTCTATTTGTATATATGTATATATATGCATGTATATATATGTGTGTGTGTGTGTATGTATATATATAAAATAGTTATGTCACCTATATATCGGATAATATCTAATGTTCTTTTCCTCTGGTGTCACCAGGAAGAAGATATGAAATTCTTCGGACAATAAAGTGCCCCTGTCATATCGTTAGACCGTCTAGCTCGAATTACGTGCAAAACCTTAATGCAATTTTCAAAAGAGAAGGGGTGGCAAGAAGTAAAAGGATAGCATGACGGTCAAACGCGATATACGTCGAAGTGATCCAAGATTAATTACCGCATTAAAAGGTACGGATAAGCTTGTATTAAAACGAGGTTGAAAGTTAGCTCGTCGATTAGCAAGTAAATAAAACGACGTTAAAGAGAGAAAACTTTAATTACTTGGGAATATCGATGGATGACTAAGGTATACGCGTTCGTTTTAAAAACCTTACTTTAAATGTCATTTACTTTAATTTTTATTTGTCCACTTGAACACGAACGGGTAATTATTGAACAAAAAAAAAAAAAAGAGACAAAGAAAGAAAGAAGAAAAAAAGGCGAAAGGAAAAAAAGATGATGATCATTAAATATTCCCCTGATCGTAAAATATCGAAAGTCGATCGTCAACTGGATACGATCGAAATGAATTTTTTATTTATTTACTTAGACGTGAGCGAGTAATTGTTACGAAAAAAAAACAAAAAAAATAAATAAATAAATAAAAGAAAAAAAAGTTAATAATTGTTAAGTATACGCCTACGATGAAATATCGAAAAGTCGATCGCATTGAAAATATTATCGAATCGAGTTTTTATTTATCCATCACGCGAACGAGTGATTATTACAAAAAAGGAGAGAGAGAGAGAGAGAGAGAGAGAGAGAGAGAGAGAGAGAGAGAAATGTATCATTAAATGCTCGCCTCATTGCAATATCGTCAGAATTCAATATGAGTGATAAATATTTAATTGGATTTTGTTAATTCGATTATTAATAATCGAAGAAACGTATCGTTGATGGTCTCGAAATGGGAATTTAATAAAAATCGTCTAACATTATCGTAAATATCTTCGAGGAAAAATTTATATATTATTTATTTCCCCGTTTTGTCATTGAAATACGCGAAAGAGGGGGAGGGGACGTGTCTTATAATGATGGACGCCTGGTTACACCCGAACACGAGATATTAAACCTTCGAGCAGACTTATATGTACTTCGAGAGTTTGCTGGTAAAATGTTGCGGAAGGGTGGAAAAAGAGTTTTGGAAGATGTGAAAAAAGAGAAACGAGAGAGGGAGAAAGAGAGAGAGAGAGAGAGAGAGAGAGAGAGAGAGAGAGAGAGAGAGAGAGAGACAAAGAGATAAAAAGAAAAGGAATAAAAAAAGGAAACCCCGAGCGAAAGTTCGGTGAAAGACTGTGAAAATAACTCGAAAGGGGAGTTCCAGGCGAGTGACTTTTTCGTTCCTCGCGACTATTTTTGCAGTCTCATTTCCTAGGGTGTGTTCGGATCAACGAGATCCTTGTTTTGTACGCTGTAAAAATAGACTTCCCTTAGAAATGACATTAGGAAGAATCGACCTAAAGCTATTTAACTGCAACTCGGAAAGTAAAAGGGTCGTTTTTATGTTATTCGTAAGAATGGAAAGAGGAATCCTAAGTGTAATTAAATAAAATTAGCTTATATATAAATATATATGAGATAGAGAGAGAGAGAGAGAGAGAGAGAGAGCTAGCTAGTTTGAAGATATTCTTTACCCCCGGTCATGAAAACGTACCAAAAAAAAAAAAAAAAAAAGAAAGGAGGAAAGAAAGAAAAGAAAAGAAAACCCAGAGATCCAGTTGATTAAACTTCGAAATTAACGATACGGATAAAGCCTCTGGATGAGTAAAACGATAACGTTCGCGATATCGCGATCGATAACGTGATCGACGCGACGTATGATGTTACGATGCGTATGATTGATCGAAATCGTAATAAAGTGACAAAAAAAAAAAAAAAAAAATAGAAAAAAAAACAAACAAAAAAAGAAAGAAAAAAACCAAGGTTGTACAGCTTTCGGGGTTCTTTTTTCTGGGTCGAGGGGGGAGGGGGATGGAGAAGGAGGAAAAGACAAGAGGAAAAAAAGCAAAGAGAAAGAGAACACGAGGGATAGAAACGGCGTTTACGTTCTTTTAAGTTTTACATTCCGTAGAGGTTGTAACGGAGGGTTCGAGGGATTCGTGGGTGGTGAGGTGGAGGGATGGGCAGGGGAGGGGGTGGGTGAGTGGTTTGAGAGGTTGGTACGTGCGCGACGACATGTACGTGTTATTTCACGTAGGAAGTGCGCCTTGCGGATGAGCATGACTTCTATGGGATGTCGCGCGCCCCTCTAGTATTTTGTCGGATATTAATGGAAGGCAGCTTGATAAATGAGCCGGTCGTGGAAGGCACGCGAAAAGATAGAAAGGGGGTGTGAAGCGAGGAGGGAGCAGGATATATATATATATATATATATATATATATATATATATATATATAGAGAGAGAGAGAGAGAGAGAAAGAGTCCCGAAGGAGGGAGACTAGTAGTCTACTCTTCGTCCTACCAGTCCTACCCCGTTTCAAACCCCTTAACTTCCACAACCCCTTCCTAGACTATCTACTACTGCTAGGTACTCCTCTTTTACTCGGGTTTACCGCCTCCGGGCTTTAAAGAGAAAGAAGAGACTCCCCCCAGTTTCATACTGGCAATCCGCATTGCGTATGCACCCGCATCTAGGATTCGACCTCGTATTTGGAAATTCTCGCACGTTTTTTTTCTTTCTTTTCCCTCAACTTCGTCTTCGTCATCGTCTTCGTCTTCTTTATCTTCTTTTCTCTCTCTCTCTCTCTCTCTCTCTCTCTCTCTCTCACTCTTTCCTTCCTTCTATCCTTTTTTCTTTCTTTCTTCTCTTTTCTTTTTTCTTTTTTTTTTTTCCTTTTCTTTTCTCTTCCGTCGTTCTTTCATGGAGAAAAGAGAATCACTCGAGTTTGCGTCGTTCTTGGTAACTGACAGACAGGATCTCTCTCTCTCTCTCTATATATATATGTATATATATCTCTATCTCTCTCTCTCTTTTTCTCTTTCTCTCGTACAATCTTGATTCACCAACGAAAATCGAGTAAAATTTTATCCTCTCTAACTCGATTTTCCTTCTTCTTCTTCTTCTTCTTTTTTTTTTTCATTTATATCAGTATTTTTCTCTTCTCTCTTATTCTTCTCTCTCTCTCTCTCTCTCTCTCTCTCTCTCTCTCTCTCTCTTTTATTTTTTGACGTGAAACATATGTTTAGTCAATATATTAAATTAGTTAATAAACTAGTAATACTAATAAACTGGTTTATTATTACTGTCTGTGATAATATATATATATATATATATATTTTTTTTTTATACTATTATTTGTACGTAAGTATATATTTAATATCTTAATAAGTAATGTTAAATTAACGCCATCGTAATATTTTTATTATTAACAAATGAAAACAATTAAAATTAATAAAATCGCATCGCCTTGCTTTTTATTACAAAAATGATATGAATTGGCACGTTAATGTTTCTTTTTGTTTATTTTTCTTGTAAAATTGTTCAATGGCATCCTTATTAAAAATTTTTCATTTTTAATCGAGCTTCGTTTATATAAATTTTTAGTATTTCATGGTAAAACTTTATATATCGTGTTGAATAAATATTTATTATTTAACAAATGCGTACCAAGTAACTTTATTCCTGATAAAATAAAATAATATGTGTTTGTGTGTGTGTGTGTATAATTTCAAAAGTGACAAATCGTTATGGACAGTTAATTCTTTTGTACACTTTATTATTATTATATAAATACGAGTAGGTATCATTTCTCTCAAACGTTTTCGAATTTTTGTCACGTTCAACGGGATGTAACGATTGTTTTCAAATAATCTCGCGAATTCAACAAAAACGTTTTACGTTGCACGTAATTTTTTTTTCTCGTCGAAAGAGAGAAAGATAGAGAGAATGCGTGTGTGTGTGTGTGTGTGTGTGTGTGTGAGAGAGAGAGAGAGAGAGAGAAAGAAAGAAATAACAAAAAGAAAGAAATAGAAGAGAAGAGAAGAGATGAAGAGAGAAGAGATCGCATAGTTTCGTTCTCTTGACGTTATCCCAAGAAGTTTCTTGAGTTCATAACCAACGAAACGTAATTTTGGTGTGGTAATACATAGATATACACGTAGATACGTAACTCGCGGGACTATATGAAGTCCCTTCCGAAATACGTTACATTATGTAGCATCAACAAATTAAATCTCGGATATGTGCTCTCTCCCTCTCTCTCTCTCTCTCTCAGTCTATCTCTATTTCTATCTCTCTCCGTAGTACGCCGACCTAATTCGTCCAACGAGACTTCAACGTAACCGGTGAACTTCAACCTATGTAAAACGTCTATCATCTCTACCGGTTTCACGTCATTGTTAGAATTTGAATTCGTCTTGCGGAGGAAAACCAATTTTGCTTTCATTTTAAATTTAACAATTTGTTCGTGAGAAAGCTACGTGTTCTTATTGCATACATACATACATACATATATACATATATACATACATACACACACACACACATATATATATATATTTTAGTATATCACCTCTATGTAAATCAATATATGTGCACATATGTATGTGTTTGTACATATATCTCTGTGTGTCTGATCGTGAGATCGTAGAGATTTATAAACTCTATCAAATTTAATCGAAATTAAAAAAAAAATAATAAATAAATAAATAAAAAAAAATATATATATATATGCAACAATAAAAATGATATAATGTAAAAACTCGAAGAACGAAGGAGATCGTCGAGTGATTGGTATCGAAATATCTCACGGCTCGATATTCCTCTGTGCTTTATGAAAGATCTCTTTTCATCCAAAACGAAAAGGAACGTTTCACTGGTAAGGATTAAAAGAGAATTATATCGCGATACCGTGGGAGGTGCCTGGTAGTTGCTGTTAAAAAAAAAAAAAAGAAAAAGAAAAAGAAAAAAGAAGGAAAGAAAAAAAAATTTTAAAAGGAGTAGAAAGAAAAGAAAAGGAACAGGGGAGAGAAAAAGAATGACCAAAAAAGAGGGCAAACAAGAAAGAAAGGAATAAAGAGTGAAGGGAGGGGGAAGGGAGATGAAAAGAAGGAAAGATAGAGATAGATAGATATATATATATATATATATAGAGAGAGAGAGAGAGAAAGAGTGATAAAAAAAAATGGGCAGTAGTATCAGCCTCGATCGTGCAGCTTGGACACAGTAGCGGTTACGTAATGAACTTTTCGCGTGAGCACGCATCGCACCTTTTTTAATACCGAGCACGTTTCAACGCGTTTATACGTATGTACGTATGTATGTACGTATGTACGTACATTATGTATACCTACGTCTACGTACATACATATATATATATATATATATATATATATATATATATATATATATATATGTATCACATAAACATATAGAAATACGTTTCAACGTGTATGTTGGCTGCGTGTGAAAAGAATTCAAGCGGAATGTGTGCGAGAAGCTTTATTACGCTCCTTCTACCACCCCCGGCTCCCACCGGCCTCTCCCATCCAACTGCACTACCCCCTCATCATCCAATCCCCAGCATCGAAAGAGAACGAGAACGGGAGAGCGAGAGAGATTCGGTCACGGAAACGTTTTTAATGCCAGCCACGTTCGTTCCGTCCGCTAATTACAGTCGGCGATAAGCAAGACAAGTACATTTACGCTGAAGGTATTACTTGGTGTGCCGTCGAAGTTACAACGCAAAACTCTTGCTTGATTTTCGCTTCTTTCCATTCAATGAAAACGTGAAACAGCAGCGTATGCCGGAATAATATATGATTTTATCACTGTCGCACAGTAGTTCGAACGATTATATTTCGTCCGGTATTAAACGTAACTATACACCATCGAGACAGTAAATTATGTCTTTTCCTAATTTTTCCTTTCTTCTTCTTTTCCTTTTTTTCTTCGAAAAATTGTTTGCATTTTTGTTATTTGACGTTTTTTTTTTTTTTTTACACGATTGAATACTTTTACGAAGTTGGAGACGTAATTGCGGTCAGTTTTTTATTGACAACATTGTTTCTCTCTCTTTATATATGTATGTATTAATTGTTAGAATATCTTTGTATTCTTTGAAAACATGATATTAACGTATATTAGAATCTGCACCATTCGTCTTTTTTCCTTTCTTTTTTTTTTTTTTTTTTTTTTTTTTTTGGAGGAACTAATACTCGAACGTTCAAAGATCTAAAAAGGAAGGACCAATTACTCACGAGAGAATTAGATATAGATAGTGGGTAGAGTACATTAATTGTATAAGTTGGCCAATATCTCACGAACTTAATAATAATGATCGAGAGTGGCTGAACCACCGGGAACCGTCGTAGCAACGTGTGTCTGCAATGAATTTAATAGACATTTTCGTTTCCATTTTCTCCGCTCGTTTAATCTCGGCGCGTTCATTAAAACGTTTTTATGATGGGATGAGGTGGGGGAAGGGAGTGGACGGAAAAAGAGAGATATATAGATAGATAGACATACTACTAACAGACAGACAGATAGACAGACAGAAAGATAGAGTGAGATGGATAGATAGATAGATAGACAGATAGAGAGAGAGAGAGAGAGAGAGAGAGAGAGAGAGAGAGAGAGAGAGAGAGAGAGAGAGAGAGAGAGAGAGAGAGAAAGATAGAATGAGTGAGTTGGTTTTAGTGTTTCAGAATATATGAGTAATATGTGGAGAATTTCTGAAAATTAATCCAACGAATCATCCAAGTTCGATATGAACGTGTATCGAATTTTTAACGATTATTATCATTCGTTATGGATGAAAATATTTCTTGCGTGTGAATGTTAATTAACGTCATAATGAGAGAGAGAGAGAGAGAGAGAGAGAGAGAGAGAGAGAGACAGACAGACAGACGGACAGGCAGACAAACAGACAGACAGACAGACAGAGAGAGAGAGAGAGAGAGAGAGAGAGAGAGAGAGAGAGAGAGAGAAAGGAAGAAGACGAGCTCCCATTGAAATTCTGCAGCAGCGTTGCTCATTTTCAAGTTAATTATGTACTCGAAACGATCCGGAACGATGCCTTGACTCCCGATTTACACGTTAATCGCGTTTCACTCGTGTATCGAGCCCGAGCCTTGGATAATTATCGATGCGAACGGGTAAACAACTGTGTGAAAGAGACAGGGAGAGAGAGAGAGAGAGAGGAAGAGACAGAGAGAGATTGAGATAGATCGCATAGAGAGAGAGAGAGAGAGAGAGAGAGAGAGAGAGAGAGAGAGCAGAGAGAAAGACAGAGATGGATCGAGGAATGAAAAGTATCACCGAGGTTTTACCGAGTCGTCGACGTTAACGAGTCGTTTAACGTTAAATCGTTAGAGATGGAAGGTTAACGTTTTAGGAAAGATACACGTAGTAGAAGGTACGGGGGGTCCGTTCGTGGATAGAACAAAGATGGGAAGTTGGTAGTATTGGAATCCTGACATTGTTAAGTGGGATTCCATAGTTATTAATTGGACTTGGAATTAATCCCACACCCGATGTCGGTGCGCGCCCTCAATGCGAACCACCTGAAAACTTGATTAGTATTCCCTCGAGCGCCGCGAACACGCTGATGGTGAATTTCTGGGAATAGTTTGGTATCGATCTACGTACCTAGCACCCTATCTATCTCTCCCTCTCTCCAACTCTCTCTCTCTCTCTCTCTCTCTCACTCTATCTATCTATCTATCTCTGTCCCTCTCTCGTTTCCTTCTTCCTTCCTTCTCTCTCTCTCTCTCTTTCTCTTTCTATCTCTATCTTTCTCTTTCATTCTATGAAAGCTACTACTGCAAGAGTGAGAAAGAAAGAGGGAGAGAGAGAGAGATAAATGGATAGATAGATAGATAGATAGATAGATAGATAGATAGATAGATAGATAGATAGATAGATAGAGATAGAATGAGTGAGAGAGTAGGTGAGTGAAGCTTAAAGGCGGTTGAACGTATTGGCGACAAACAGCGAAGAAAATTCTCATGGAAGGGATGAGACAGCAGAATTTCCCACTTGTTATGCGTCTGGCAAATGAGACGAACGTTTTGTCGAAACTTATTCTATACATTCCTGATTTCGAGAACTAAGAGAGATAGGAAAGCAAAGATATATATATATATATATATATATATATATATATATATATATATATATAGAGAGAGAGAGAGAGAGAGAGAGAGAGAATGATAGAACGAGACGTTTTTGAAGTAGCACCGTATTTGCATTTCATTTGGATGCCAGGCCGACTTTAGGGAGAAAACGAAGTGAGCTCTCGGCGAAAATAGATTTCTTCCTCTCTGATTACTTCCCAGACATACTCCATTAGTTTCCACGAAATTGAATACGGACCTAACCGTCCACCCTCCTTTTATCTCTTTGTTTAGAACGTTTCGAGATTTGCCAGATTTTCCCGAACCCTTTTCGTGAATTTCTTTCCTTTACTTTCCTTTCCTTCTCTTGGTTTTTCTTGTTTTTTTTTTTTTGTTATTTCTCTTTTTCAATCAATCGATATTTAAAGATCTCCTTTGAATTTATTTTCCTCTCTCTCTCTCTCTCTCCCCCCCTTTTCTTTTTATCATTCTTTTTCTACCCGTTCTCTCTCTCTCTCTCTCTCTCTCTCTCTCTCTTTCTCTTTCGTTTCGTTTCTTTTCATTTTGTCTCGCTTTTCTCTTCTTTTAATTTTACTTTGATCGTTTCGCGCTTCGATGTTATCAGCAGAAAGTTAGACGGGTGCTAACATCAAAGCTGGCTTCTATCCTTCCTTGTTAATTTCCTTCGTACAATAAAAATCATCTTACACGGGGGTTGCGAACCCTCAAAGCTTCATTCCTTTCGTAATTATCCTGAGCTTCTTGTTAAGATCTACGCGTATGTAATTATATCTGCTAACAGCTCTCTCTCTCTCTCTCTCTCTCTCTCAATGTCTCGAAGAAATTCAACACCGTGGATGAGCGATTTCTAGGAAAAAGCTTTTGCTAGTTCTCTCTCTCTCTCTCTCTCTCATTCTATTTCTCTCTTTCTTTTTTTACAAGTCTGTCTTTGTTAAAGGTTCTCATTTAGCGATAGTACGTGAGCATTCCGCTGGTCTCACTTTTATCGCCGCGAGAATGTTCGAAGGAAACGAATCGTTGGAATTTTAGAAGCTCGCCCGCTACGTGATGTCTGCTCGTAATCGAGCTATCGATTCTCCTTGACCATTTCATCCAGGATTCTTCAATGATCCGTTTCAAGTACTTACCTTTGGTTCATCGGTCAAAGGAATGCAGTCCGTATTGTATTTTCCTTTAACATCTGTTTTCTTCGAAATCTACGATAAGGATAAATATTTATAACGTGAATTAATGTGACTGAATGCGAACGATATAATTTTTAAGAGATTTATGGAACATGATGGGAGTGGGTGTGGGAGAGGATGTGTAAGGGAATATTTCGATATTACTCATCGGACGGTATACGGTATTATATTATTAAGTGATATACTTCAATATTTCATACTACATATTCTAACATTATTCACATTCGAATCAAATGTATATATATATATATATATATATATATATATATATATATATATATACAATTTTTAAATGTCACTCTAACATCGGGTAATCTCTAATAATTAATAAGTTCCTTAATCAAACAAATTATTCCTAATAGTGTTGCATAAGTGTATTAAAAAATTAAAAACTATTAAACAAAAACGAAAAAACCAAAAAAGAAAAAAATATATATATATATATATACACATTATATAGGAGTAATAATTATTTTAAATTTCTAACATTAATTGTCCCGAATGGGAATATAAGAAGAAATTTTTTATGTATCACCATCCACCCCTATATCTCTCTCTCCTTCTAATTTCTAATAATCCACTTGAACGAATTAACAACTAAACCCCCTCGGTCGGATCAACGAATATCTCTGACTCTACATTAAACTTGTAAAACCGCAAACGGTCATTGAATAAGTTCACTCGGTCTTAGAACCGATCAGAAGTTAGGAGGAAAATTTCTTGGGGAGACGACGTCCTGGGTCTTAAAGGAGTACAGTCGGGAGTTGAACGAGGATAGAAAATGTAAATGGCGTGCTTCATTAGCGTTCCCAGCAATCGGCTTGACAAGAACGCTTCTCTTCTCAACCGTGGATATCCTTGCGCTGGTAATCGGGCCTTACGTCTTCGACGATGTCACTAGGCAGTTCCCTCGAGATTGTTAATGAGAAAGAGAGAGATAGAAATGGATATATATATATATATATATATATATATATATATATATATATATATAGAGAGAGAGAGAGAGAGAGAGAGAGTGAGAATCCTTACCGCGGACGGAAATACGTAGCCGTCTCTCGGATGATTAAGATTTTCGTTAATCTCCTTAGCTCCGCAACGTAGATCCTTCCACGTCGTAGTCACGCTTTTCTCAGGCTTTCGCAAGCTTCCGTAAGGCGATTTCATATCGCGATCGTACCTAGACGTTAACGAGTATCGCGTGTTACGCGTTTATGAGTAACGAGACGAGTTGAAAGTAAATTGCGAAATCGCGAGCTTCCCTCAAAGTTCTCTTTCTCTTGTATGTGTGTGTATTTGTATGTGTGTGTGAGAGAAAGAGAGAGAAAGAGAGAGAGAGAGAGAGAGAGAGAAAAGATTATGGAGTACTAATTATATGTACTAAGTATTTGAACAAGCATTTTCCAAGAGAACCGACATTTTCTTATTATTTCATATTCTCTAAGATCTATAGATCGTTATACTGATATCGTATACTATTTCAACAATGTTTTATATGAAACGTCTTCATGTATACCTTCCTAAGATAAACTTATTCTCTATATTCTCTATATTGATTTTATATATGCGTGTGTGTGTGTGTGTGTGTGTAGAGAGAGAGAGAGAGAGAGAGAGAGAGAGAGAGAGAGAGAGAGATTTATCGGTCTATGGAGTACTTAATTACACGTACCGATTATTTGAACAAGCTCATTTTCTAAGAGTATCGACGTTTTCTTCATTTATTTTAATCGACATATTCTTTTAAAGGAAAATACAATCGATTTATTTATCGACTCTATAGTAATAATAAGTGGAAAATTATTTTCGTTTTTCTACGAACAAAGAAAAGAAAGAAAGAAGCGTATTTCATCGGGCGCATCTACGTATACATAACGTAAGCGCGTTATTCGTTTTTCTTTTTCCGAATATTTTGTTAAATATGTTTCTGATGGGATAGACGATCGATACTGGATCGGTTCTTCTTCTTCTTCTTCTTCCTCCTCCTCTTTTCTTTTCGTTCGATCTTTATTATTCCTTATCCGTTGGATCTATGATTTATTCATTACAGTTATCGTTTAGAATTCTATTCGAATTTATTTGTATTTTTTTCTCTTATCATATATTTATTTATTTATTTATTTATTTATTTATTTATTTTTATTGGTTTTTATTATCTTTTGTTTTTGATTTTTCTTTCGTCACACTCCGCTGGTATAATATAATACCTCACGAGGAAAGTATAACATGGAAATCACTCATGGTGGAATATCGATGGCCGTACCTAAGTACTTACTTACTTTTCCGAGAACAGTTCGACGGAGTAAAATATGGAATATCCGATTCGCTCTGCCTACTTCATATCCTTGCGAGCGCCCTTTCTTTCGAGCTTTTAAATCGTTCGATAATGCAATTCCATTACGATTTTCTCTCGCGCTCGCTCGCACGCTCGCTCGAAACCTCGCGCCGCCTCTCTACGGCAAAATTTCATTTTCTTCGACGTTCTCGTCACCCTTTCATGTAGAACGCTCGATCGCGGCAGACACGACTTCGATTTGATTCGATTCAATTCGATTCGGAAAGTAAAGAAAAAGTGGGCGGGGGAGGTTAAAAATGATTTCGTATTCCGTAGCATTATAATTAAGGATTATAAGGTTATAAAGTTATCTTCTAAACCAATATGGGTTGGAAATTTTTATCTCGGTAACAAGTGGTGTGACATATCTTTTTTTTTTGTTCAGAAAAATTATTTATTTATTTATTCATTTATTTTTTATTTGTGTTTGTTATTTCATGTTATAGTATCGTCCGGGTGATCTTGCTTATGTGTATATGAGAGGTAATAAAAGTGGCAGTATCAATGTAGTCCTTTAATCGAAAACTCAAATGAAAGAATTAATGAAATATAATTTGTCTGAAACTAAGAAATTGAATTTAAATAGAGAGTTAAAACGCTTTTATAATATTATGAAATGAGAGTATGCTGAAATAGAATTTAATAAAATTTATTCAATAATATTTTTTTTTAATAATAATATATATATATAGGGAGGATCTCTTAATGGGACAACGAACAATTTCTTTAATAATTATAAAATATAAAATCTATAAATATAATTGAATTCGGTAAACGTTATAAGTAATTTAATAAAAAAAATCTCTCACGATCTAATAGTAGTAATTTTCGCCGTCTCATTTATAATGTATCTCATAATAATCTAATAATTTACTTTAATATCGTTGACACAATTAACGTTTTATACAAAAAATACGTTTATATTACATGGTATACCTTATTATATTTATTTATTGGCGAATTATTTCAAACTAAGAATCTTAACATGAAATATTTCGAGCGTTATCGTTCCTGCTTAAGTAACTCTCCCTTATATATTACATTATCCACAAACACACACACACACATATGTATACATACATATATAGAGGGAGACAGTTGACATATATACTTTGAATAACTCTGATATGAAAAATTGTATCTCCATATATATATATATATATATGGATTTTCTTGTAAATACATAATCGTTTGTGCATAGACGGTTTCTTACTACTTTTCAAAGCGATTCCGAAAGTGGCCTCGGGAGAACCTCCTACTCGTGGTAACATGTATTACATATACGATACATGTACATACACGCACACATACACATTGACCACATACATTGACCACATAAATCACGTTCATAGGCGAAGCCTCAGAGCTCTGCATCATGACTAACCGGCCCGTTTTCTGATTTACGATCTGAACTTCGTCCTCCGTCTTATCTTCGTACATATTTTCAAGGAAGAAAAAGGAAAGGAAAAAAAAGAAAGAAAAAATAGGAATAAAGTAAGAAGAAGAAGAAGAAGAAGAAGGAAAAGAATGAAGGAAGAAGAGGGGACAAAAATTGAGAGACTGAGACAGAGAGAGAGAGAGAGAGAGAGAGAGAGAGAGAGAGAGAGAGAGAGAGAGAGAGGAGGTAAGAGGGTGAGTTAGTATGGTTGCAAAGATGTTGTGTAGGGACCTTCGGAGCTTTATACTATAATGCGTATCCTTTCAAGCGCGAAATAGTATAGACATGGAGAAGAGGATAGCCTCCCTTTAAACGCTGTACTTCACTCTTTCCCCCACATTTCCACTTTCTCTTTTCTCTTTCTCTCTTTCTCGCTTTTTTAATTCTCTCTCTCTCTCTCTCTCTCTCCTTCGATAAATATCTAGTACTTTATTAATTAAAACGATCGACTCTTGTGCTTAATTAAAGAGGGATCCCTCTTAAAATTACCATGATATAATAATCATCATTCGTACAGAGGATATATTAGATCTATTAATCATTAAACGTAGGTCCGTCATTATACATATTCATTAAGTTTTCGAACGAAGATCATTTTCTTAATACATCGTAATTTCTTTTCCTCTGCCTTTTTTTTTAATTCTTTCTTCTCTTTTCTTTTTTTTTTTTCTATTTTGGACGAAATTAAAGAATTCAAAAATGTTGCGAATAATTTTATCATCGTCGTCATCGTCATGACGTAGTGACGTCAAGAGAAGAAGAAAACCAAATACAAAGTCTCTATTGCAAAAGAGGAAAAGAAAAAAGATGTAGGCGACACGATACATAGAAATGGCCTTATCTTTAGACGAGCGACTATCGTGTATATATACGTACAAATGTACATATTAATATATCTCTGCATACAAACATACATACATACATACATACATACATACATACATACATACATACATACATACATACATACATACATACATACATACATACATACATATATATATACATACATACATATATATATATATATATATATATATATATATATATATATATATAGCATCGTAATTAAAGGAAATGGTGTCAGGGTAGTGTCTTTCTCGTTGAATGCAGTCGCACGAAATAATAATGACGTTAGTATTCTCACTCTCTCGGCATCAGTTCTCCTTCCACGAACTAGTACTGCCTCGAGAGCCAACATGGATACGATCTTGCAGCACATTCTACTTCCTTCTCACCAATAGAATTCATTGAATTATGTATCGGAGAAGTCCGGGAAACGGGTGTTTGAACGTGGCAAAATGATTAAACGAATTACTACGCGCTAACACTTCTCCATCCGTCTATCCATCTACCAATCTCTCTCTCTCTCTCTCTTTCTCTCACTAAAGGTATTAGTACATAATTAATCCAATCGTGGTAGCTAATATAACAACACTATTGCGATATATATTGTATATTCGTTATTATAAACATCTCGTAATAGTACAACATAACATTTCATTGCATTACAACATTCATTCTAACTATCTATTTATATATCTATCTATCTATCGATCGTTTTATAATGACGACTGACGAATCGAACGGGAGACCATAGTGCAAACGACGATACGAATCTGATCGAATTTCACGTAAATTTTCTCAAAAGAATATTTTCGTTGTCCTTGGATTTGCTAAACTTAAAATATGAATTTTAATTAATATTAATTCATATTTTAAAAAATATTTCTATCAATTTTTGTTCTTTATCGTTTCAATTCATAACGACAATGTAATGTTTATCATCTCTGAATGATAATGTTTATTTGAAGTATCACAAATTATTGAATTAAGTGAGATACGAGAGATCATTTATTGATTATCGCAAAATATCGGAAAAAAATTAATTGTCCCATTTCTCTCTCTCTCTCTCTCTCACTCTCTCTCTCTCTCTCTTTCTCTTTCTCTTTCTCTTTCTATACGTGTACGTGTGTATGTGTAATTGTATGCGAGATTTAAAATATCAATATCAATGTTAATGAGTCTCTACGACACCATTTTTTTTCGGAACAAAATATATTACTTTTGGATGAAAGTATCATCGGTATAGATATCGATGGATGATTGAATAAAACGAGATGTAAGACGAACGATCGATCAATTATTACGAAAAAATCTCAACGGTTTGACCGTCGTAAACGTTGAAAAATGTTGAAAAACGATTTTCATCATTCAATTTCGTTCTTATCCTATTTTATTTCTTAAGTTCATGTGAAATTTTTTTGTTCGTTAAAAAGGAAAGAAACCGTCCTCGATGGAAACGAGCGAAGGCGGTCTTGATTCAATGTTTTATAAGAAGCTTCAACTTTTTCTTAAGTCGACCTGTATATTTCAAACTGTATAATATATATATATATATATATATATATATATATATATATATAATACATACACTATATAATTGTATACTGTACATATATGTATCGAAAAAATATATCAGTATGAAATAATCAAGTATCTTTAAATATATATATATATATATATATATATATATATATATATATATAAACATACGCAATATATATATTTATATATTTTGAAACTTATATTTTTATATTTCAAAATGGCAGAATGTATAAACAAAATTATTGAACTGTCGAATGAAACTCTCTCTCTCTCTCTCTCTCTCTCTCTCTCTTTCTTTTTCTCTCTCACTCACTCACTCTCTCTTTTGAAAATGATACGAGTCAAAGGAAAAATTTTTAAAGTCGATTGATCTTGAAATTTTTCGCGTATCGAAATTTGTTGGCAATGTGTATCGATGGGTTGGCAGTCATTATTAAAAATAGAGAAAAAGTAGATACAGATAGAGAAAGAGAGAGAGAGAGAGAGAGAAAAAGGAAGGTAAGAAGATCGAAGAATTCGACGTGGTAAACATGTCACCGCATTTGAAAGCGTGCCATGCGTTTTCCAGGTCGGCAAGAGCTTCTCCTTCTGGTTGTTTCTTTGATATCTCTCACCCTATTTACGTGTTCCCTTTTACCGGATGCCTTTTGAATCGTACTCCGACGCCGAAGGTAATACCCCCGTTCGATGCTTTCGAGAGAGTCATACGATTCTTCAAACGTTTTCATTCCGAAGGAGCTTCCTTTACCAACGTCTTCCTTCTCGTTCTCACAATTTATACTCTATTTTCATTTCACATTCTATTTACCATTAGAAAAGAAGAAAGCTGTATGATTAGGTTATCTAAAAGAAAATATATATATGTGTGTGTGTGTGTGTGTGTGTGCTTGTGTGTGTTAGTACTTATACGTCTTTATAAATGCAAACCAGTTCAATTGTTGTATGATAATGTAAAATCAAAAGCGAATTTTGTTATTATTATTATTATTATTATTATTATTATTATTATTATTATTATTATTACAAAAGAAAGAAAGAGAATGAAAGGTAATAACGAAACGTTCGTAAAGTTTCGTATATTAACAAAAAATATTTACACGTATAACAAGATCACTACGAAATTTTCATGATCCTTTCTATGGATCATTCTTAAAAGAACAACAAGGTATATGGATCGCATTCGTTAAATCTTTAAAACGGATCTGTTCGTCAATAAAATGAAAAAAAAAGGAATGTCTATTTTAATGCTATCCATATCCGATATTCATCATGTCGAGATTTTCTAATACCTTTTATAAATCATTCTCCGAAAAGGAAAGGAAGAATGAATAAATGAGAGAGAGAGAGAGAGAGAGAGAGAGAGAGAGAGAGAGAGAGAGAGAGAGAGAGAGAGAGAATGAGATGACAGAAACGTCCGAGAATTGGTACACGCGTAAAAAACGATCGTGGTTGCTATGAATTATTCAGAATCAAAGAGATTCTCCTTCCCCCCCCCCCCTCTCTCTCTCTCTTTCTCCTCTAACATGAACATTTTTAGAAAAGAAAACGCGTCCTTTGTGCGGGCGATACGTTTCGAATTCTTCCGCTCGAGGAGCTTCTTTCATCCGCCCTAACGATGAAACTCGGACCGTAGGAAAAATTGAAACGATATAGATAGAAATAGAATGAAGAAAGAGAGAGAGAGAGAGAGAGAGAGAGGGAGAGAGGGAGGAAGATAGAAAGATAGAAAGATGGATAGATAAAAGAAGATAAAAAAAAAAGAGGAGAAAGACAAGGGAACGTTGCAAAAAATTCGAGAAACGATGGAGCCCGTTCATAAATTCGATTGCGTTCGCTCCGATATTTCTTTCTCGAGATAGATAAAAAGAGAGAGACACGAGAGAGATAGATAGATAGATAGATAGATAGAGAGAGAGAGAGAGAGAGAGAGAGAGACGAGAGAGAAAGAGAAAGAAGAGAGAAAGTGGTAGGAAGGGAAAAGGGCGAGGGTATTGTGGATGTGGGTATGGGTTGGCGCGGGGAGGGGCCGGGGAAAAATGACGACAGTCTTCGCCACGAGCGATCGTATTACCCAAGTTAATCCGTATGCGCAACGGGCCAAATTTATTGGACGCGCGACAAATTTCGCGTGTTCGGCTGGCCCGTTACCGTAAGAAAAAAGGACGAGTGGTGCGCGAGCGAGCAAGAAACGAAAATAAAAAAAAAAAAAAAAAGAGAGAAAAAAGGAAAAAGGAAGAAAAACAAGAAGGAAAAATGGAAGAAGGGAAAAGATAGGTAGAGAGAGAGAGAGAGAGAGAGAGAGAGGTGATACGGGAAGAGTAAAAGAGGGAGAGATAGGGATAGATAGAGAGGGAGAGAGAGAGAGAGAGAGAGAGAGAGAGAGAGAGGGAGAGGGAGTGAGAGAAAAGAAAAAGAAAAACCGTGACGAAGTCTGTAGCAATATCCTGTAACGAAAGCCAATAAATAAAGGACGGCTTTACCGCGGAATTAAAACACATAGATCACGTTAGCGCTCGCTGCCTGCCATGTTCTCCGATTCCCTCGAGTTCCTCTGTCCTTCTTCCATCCTCCTACTCCTTCTTCTCCTCCTCCTTCTCCTCCTCTTTCGACTCCTATTCCTATTCCTTTTTCTTCCTTTTCTTTTTTTATTTCTCTTTTTTTCTTCATCTTCTTCTTCTTCTTCTTCTTCTTCTTTTCTCCTTTCTCGTCCTTCTTTTCTCTCTCTTTTTTCTTTTTCTTTTAAATACACGTATTATATATATATATATATATATAAATGTATGTATGTATGTATGAATGTTTGTATGTATATATGTATGTATAAATGTATGTATGTATGCATGTATGTATGTATGTATTTATATATCTACATATGTATGTTAAAGCACCCCTTACCTCACTCACCCCCCAGAACGCCGACCAACATTTCATCCCCCTTTCTCAATCTCGTCGTTAGAAATACGGCGCGTAAACGATACTCTCTTTTTCTTTCTCTTTCTCCCTCTCTCTCTCTCTCTCTCTCTGTCTCTCTCTTTCGATTCTGATACTCGAAATTGTTTCGCGATCG
This sequence comes from Dolichovespula sylvestris, assembly GCA_918808275.2. Classification (NCBI taxonomy): domain Eukaryota; kingdom Metazoa; phylum Arthropoda; class Insecta; order Hymenoptera; family Vespidae; genus Dolichovespula; species Dolichovespula sylvestris. Next base: position 5,392,099 of record OU964969.1, read on the forward strand.
AGACACGAATACTCATCTTCTTCCCTTCCTATCTCCCTTCCTCCCTTCTTCCCTCCCCCCCTTTCTCTCTCTCTCTCTCTCTATCTCTCTCCTACCCATCTCTCTATCCATCTCTCTTTTCTCTCACCAACAACGATAACTTTTCTTCGAGAATACGAATGTCACATTGATAATACATGTCTGTTGGGTTGGTATAAGAGATAAAATGTTACGATAAAAGGGTATGCAATTATTATTCCGTCAATGTCTCGATCCAATATGGCATTCGAACTAATGGCAGCATTCGTTCGCGCCACTCTCTACTACACACGTTTCGTTATTTCTTTTTCTTTCTTTCTTTCTTTCTTTCTTTTTTATTTCTTGTTCCGTTTTCTTATTTCTTTCCTGCCTTTTCCCCCTTTCTTTCCTTTTTCTTTTTTTCAAATCTATCGGGTCTCTTTTTTTCTCTCTTTTCTTTTTTGTCTTTCTTCATGACCCCGTTTCCTTGTCCCCCCTCCCCCTCCCGCCCAATGACTTCATTTTTCTTATCAATTTGAATAAAATATATGTAATTGACCTTAAGCATTCATTTTCACGTTCGAGGTTTCAAAGTGAAAACGTTCCTTCGATTCTTGTTCCTTTTTCTTTTTTCTTTTCTTTTCTTTTTTTTTTTTTTTTTTTTTTTACGTTTCATCAAGAATACCTACGTACGAAATATCGAATGAAAAAGGGAATAAAGAGACCCGCTGGAGGTGAGTATCGTCGCGCGTTAAAAAAATTTTTTCGTTTTTCTTTTTTTCAATCGTCCTTCGTCAAAGCTTAGCCGTCTTTTCTTCGCGTCGATTTCCATGAAAAAGTATACGTCGCCGTGTTGCGTTTATTCCTAAAGCTTTTTTTTTTTTCCTTCTTTTTTTTTTCTTTTCTCTCTTTTTTACCTCTTTTATTTTCGTTTTTTTGCACGACGAGAGAACGTTCCGTCGATTTTTTTGTCTTTTTTCCTTTATTTCTCTCTCTCTTTCTCTCTCTCTCTCACTCTCTCTCTATTTCTCTCTCTCTCTCTCTCTCTCTCTCTCTCTCTCTCTCTCTTTTTTTTTACGATCAAAGAGACCCAAAGACGCGAGAAAGTTTATTATTTCACGAGAGTGGAACGGCTTCGTTCTCTCTCTCTCTCTCTCTCTCTCTCTCTACCTTTTGAAGGAAAAGCTCGTTAGCATTTCACGCGTTACTCTAGTTGTTTTCTTAAACGCGAATTCGTGCTCTATCTTTCTAACTCGCGATGCATATTAATCGGGAAAGAACCATCGGGACACGTCGCTCGATCGTTTAACGTGTTAAGCGCACGATGCATACCGTGGAATTATTCCGGAAATAATACCTACGAGAGTTTATATCAAAGTGCACCAGAGTTCTATTTTTTGAAACGGTATTTTTTTCTTGTATTTTTTTTTTTTTTTTTTTTTTTTTGTATTTTTTCCCCCCCATGTCATACACGTTTGAAGAGTTATTAGGAAAATAATCGCGTGTATACGCATAAACCGGACGTACCGTAAGTACCTGTAGAATAATTATATATATGTATATATATATATATTCTTCAACGTTGAAAAACTAATCGTATTTACAAATCTACATATCTACATTAAATCGAAACGCAACGAAATGACTTCAAGATTAAATTAAATGAATTTGTGCTATTAAAAAAATACAAAATAGAAACAAAAAAAAAGAAGAAGGAAGAGAAGGATAATTCTCAATGGAATATATATATATATATATATATATATATATATATATATATGCATATGTATATGTATATGTATATAGTTAACGATTTCAAGTTTATTTCAAGAGTTAGACGACGTAAATGGAAAATAAATTCGGTTGCAATTTTGTTTTCCTTTTTTCTTCATTGTTCCCCTCTATTCCTTCTTTCTCCCTCTTTTCTCCCCGTTCGATACGTTAAATACATTTAACCAGAGGACGAATGGTGGCATAGATATTTAAACTATTTGTATCGAGCGTTGAGAAGTATCGGCCATCGAGAGACGGTTCTTCGCACGCCATTAACATTCGATCGGCACTATCTCATGGATGTTGGGTGGGCGGTGAGTAGGTGAGGGGTTGGGAGGGCTGGGAACAGAGGGGAGGGGTGAGGTGAGGTTTGGTAGGGGAAGATTAAATATTCATGAGAGCTTCGTACCGCGGTATTGGACCTAACACCGTACTCGAAACTCACCCTTTGCCCACTACTACTCTCCCACCCCTCTCTCCACCACCACCCTTCTCTCTCTCTCTCTCCCTCCCTCTATTACTCTCTTTCCACCACCTTAAGAGATTTCCAAAGTTTTATTGCATCGGTCGACCCTCGTGAAACACCACCGAACACTTTTAAGCGCATCGAGATGGCTTTCGACTCAGTTTGCGGCCTCAGACTTTTGCACTCTGAGCATTTGAACTTTCCTTTTATCAATACACAAGATGGCGGGCCAGGATAAATCGGATCTACTTCGGAAACAGGATAAATAGGATATTTATTCTAATACGGATATATCATTGTTGATTTCGTTTTAAGGTCGTTGACGCACAACACCTCAGTCATCTGCCGTACTTGTTCTCTCTCTCTCTTAATGGCCGTGTATCCCTATTAACGGGTCCATCCATACCTGGGAGAATCCTCTGATGATCATTAAGAATTTCCCATACCTTTCCATTGTCCGAGCTCAAGCGTTATTGGTAAAATATTTTCTTCACGATAATGTCTCGAGTTGGGCTCGCGACCCTTCAGATAACGCCGAATAAAAAACGTATCATCGTTCGATTCGTTTAAACATTTCCAACGAACAATCTCGACACGCTAACGTACCAATGAGGATATTGCTTTCTTGATAGTTTTTACATCAACTCCATTCTCCCTTTTTCCTTCCCTTTACATATATTTTGTCTTACTATCGGAAAGCAGTGAAGCTAGATCCTTCAGACTGACACGATCCAGATCCTCGAGTCTTATCGCTAGACACCGTACATCCGACATTTTGCGTTTGTTCGCTCTAATACATTTACGCTTAACAATGTAAACGCGAGCTAAACGGGACGAGGGGGGGGGGCGAGGGGCGAGGGGCGAGGGGCGAGGGTGGATCCTTCAAAAGAATTCGCGTTCTCCCGTTAATTTCCGCGGCTTGGATTTGTTTTTGTTTTCCTTTTTTCCCTACGTATTACAAACGATAATCGTGTAACGTAACGATATAACGTGAGGAGACGTTCGTACGTTTTATTATCGTTACGCAACGATGCAACGTAACGATAAAGCGTACGAACGGAATATTCTATCGATTCTTCTAGTAACGAGTAGCAACGAATCAAAAATAAAAATTAAAAAAAAAATAAAAAAAAAAGAAAGAGAGAGAGAGAGAGAGAGAGAGACAGAGAAAGAAAAGAACGACCGATAAATGATTAATAACAATAATTAACGATTTATTCGCGAAGGAATTTAATTAATTGCGTTAATCAATGGCGTATTGTTTGGTTATTATTGAACGATCAACCATGGCTTAGGCACACGTAATTAAAAATCCCCGTTTGAATACCAAACTTGTATTCTTTACTTTTCCAAAAAAAAAAAAAAAAAAAAAAAGAAATATAAATAAATAAATTTGCTCGTCCAATTTCCGTTTAAACGCATATAAAAATTTATTAAAATGTAAAATATGTATGCATACGTATACTTAGTAAGAAATATATGAACACCGTGGATTATGTGTAGTAGTAGTAGTAGTAGTAGTAGTTGTTATTTTTTTTCTCTTTCTCTCTCTCTCTCTCTCTCTCTTCTTAACTGGACGCATAACTCCTCTCGCCCGACGGATGTTTTTCAGGTGGTTGCAAATCCTGGTCAAAATTTGTGCCATATTTCTAACTCCTTCTATCCTTATTCCGCCTAGAGGGAACAAGGAAACGCCCGAAGCTTTTCGGTTGCGTTTAACGTCATGCCGGCATTATCAGCCACGAACATTCGCGGCTGTTGTTAAGTATATGTGAAATCTGTCTGATAAATTTTAGGATTAATGACGTAATAGATTTGAAAATTTTCCCCCGTTAACTCGGAAACGTCCGAGTTTTCTGACACACTTCATTAATGTTCATTCGTTCGTACGTTAAAGACTTTACGAGTTCATAATTCAGGCTTCGCGAGTTCATAATTAAGTTATAATCAAAGGCACATTACCCCTTCCCCCTACCCACCCCCTCTGATTTTACAATGTTTTAGGCCATCGATGAGAACGGTCGTAATTCTTCAAACGATTTTGTTATAACGAGGTCTCGTTTTAAGGGACGAAGTTTTAATCTAGGACGCATCATTTTCGAATCCTTGAAAAAAGCTTTATTTTCTTTGATGTAGATCGTGCTGAGAGCTGGGTCTTTTCTTTCTTTCTTTATTTTTCTTTTTTTTTTTGTTTTCCTTCGTAGAGAACAGTTCGTGCGCGAATAGGAAGCATTTTCCAAAATTCGATGGGTAAATTCTGTTTTCGACGTTTTTTTTTTTTTTGTAGAAGAATAAAAAAAAAAAAATTCCTTACCTTGGCTTCAGCCTCCAATCGAAATTTACGGCGAAAGAGAGGAAGCTGGTGTCCCAACTATTAATTTTCATATAAACGTTTCAATTGCGTAGATACGTCAGAGACGCACGGTAGGGATAACGTTTTATTTTGTATTCGTAATTCGTATTTTATCTATTCCTATCGTTAAGATCGTACACGTTTCCAATGAAGAATACTAAACGGACTTAAATAGTTTCTATGAATAAGTATTTAAAATCTCATTATATATATATATATATATATATATATATATATATATATATATATATATATGTGTGTGTGTCACGACGCCGTGTAGCAATAAAATTGTTGTTTTACATTAGGACATTTAAACCGCCTACAAATGACAAACAAACATCGATTTGTCGAAACACAAGAGAAGGTAGAGAGCACAGTCGAATAACTAACGTTTTTTTTAGTTCCTTTCGAATTCTATTTCGAGCTTATCTCTTTTACGAAAAAAAAAAAAAATTTTAATCCGATTATCGACTTTGCCCCATTCTTGCTTAATTGCTTAGCTTCTAATCGTTTTATTACTTGTTTATTTGCGTCCGTTTATACTATCATGTACAAATCCGTCACACGTTCGTTTCGACGAATGACTTTGGAAGATGTCTTTACGCCGCCAATCAAAGTTGTTCTTCTCTCTCCCTTCTCTTAATACTCTAACGAACAGAATATTTGGAGAAGCGCCGGGGAAGTCAGTTTAAATTTGGAGTCTCCAAAAGTCAGTCGATCAAGTAAGTTCTAAAGGTTATATAGCGGGCTAGTATCGAAAAGTCGATAATCTTACAACACGTTAACTAATTGTAATCTCCGCGTAATAAGAGCTGAAAAAACGGTAAAACCTGAGAAAAGGAAAACGAATAATTTTAATAATTATTCCTCTTTTCTTTTCTTCGTATTTTCTTCACGCAACGGTCAAGTATCTGAATTCTTATATTCACTTAATACTTTTGATATTTTATTCTGCACTCTCGTGCTTTATTTGTAATTTTTCCTTTTTCTTTCTTTTTTTTTTTTTTTTTATTTCTGTCAATTAAAGTCTCTATAATTTTTGTTATAAAATTAAAGTCATGTTATTATTTGGGCGACATATTGGGCAAATAATTACAACCGGAGAGGGAAGGGTAAGTCCCCGATTTAAATTAGTTAAACACGGGACAATGTAGCGGCATTTCGGAAGAGTTTCAAACCGATAATAAGGAACGAAAACGCCCCAATCCTGGTAAAATCTAGTATTGACCAAAAACGGGGCGAGTAACCAGACTGGAATAAACGGACAAATAACTTATTCGTTTTTTGTATTCGTGACCCAATCGACGACGTTACAACACACACACACACACACACACACACACACACACACACACACACACACACACACACACACACACAAAATTGCTTTTACCAGTTGTTTAATTATTTCATAAAATAGGCGGTGAAGAATGCAGTCTTTAAAAATTCTAACGTTACGGAATTGTAATGGCAGAAAATTGATTTGGCGTAATAAGTACGTATAAAATGGATAACGTTAAATTAAGAATAAAAGGAATGTGTGATTAGCAAATAATGGAAATTATAAAATTTAGATTCGTTTTAAATAATGATCGATACAATTAAAATGCTTCAATATTTTATTTTAATAATAAATATTATTCTTAGTTCATCGGAAAGACATAATTATTCAATAAACGGTGTAAGATCGATGAAATCTACTGTGGATTTAAAGAAAGTCGAATTTTTTGAAAAATTCCATAATAAATGGTGGGATAGTAACGACGATTTAGCACTTCTTCATGATATGAATCGCCTTAGAGTACAGTTTGTACAAGATGGGTTAGCTAACACGGGCATTAATAAAGATGATACAAATTTACCTTTGAAAGGAATGAAGATAGCAGATATTGGATGTGGCGGAGGAATATTCTCTGAGCCATTAGCCAGACTAGGAGCAGAAATAACTGGAATAGATAAATCATTTGAATTGATAAATATTGCAAGGGAACATGCTTCATTAGATTCTAGTTTATTGGGAAAATTAAATTATATTCAAACTACCATCGAAGAATTTGAAAAAGTAAATAAAGAGAAATATGACGTAGTTGTAGCTTCTGAAATTTTGGAACATGTATTTAATCAACAATATTTTCTTGAAGTAAGTACTTACAATGTAAAACGAATTAAGCACCATAAACAAAAGCTTCTTTATACTTTCTGCCCGTTGATTATTTATTATTAGGCTTGTTCGTCAATTCTAAAGCCTGGAGGGTCACTGTTCGTAACTACTACAAATAAAACTTTACAATCTTGGTTGGCTGGATTTACGGCAGAGTATATATTGAATATTTTAGCAGTTGGAACAAATGAATGGGACAAATTTATTTCGCCAGAGGAAGTTCAACGTTCCTTAGAAACTTGTTAGATACAGTATAGATTGATAAGATTATAATTTAGTTACATATTCTTGGTTGTATTATTTTGACAGAATATTTTTATATTATAGGTGGTTTGGAAACAAAACTAATTCGCGGAATGATTTTTAATGTAATAAAATATAAATGGTGTTGGTCATCGAACATTTCAATGAACTATGCGCTTCATGCAATCAAACAATAATAATACAAGATTGCTCGTGTCGAAATTTGTTATGTATGATTTATAATATTGTAATTTGCAACAACACAAATTTACTTTTTTATATATCAAATTTATACATCAATTTATATTTATATTGAGTCAAATATGCGTATTAAATCAGTCTTCGATATATACAACACCAATTTGTTTTCTAAATTCATATCCCAATTTTGCAATCAATGAAGATATATTGCGAGACATTTTTGGGTTTTATAAGATCGTACTTATAATAATATTTATACTTATTAAATTAAAAAAGAAATTTTATATTGAGAATTTATGATGAAACAATGGCATATCCTTTTGATGGTAAGTAAGAACTACGGCAGCTTGATAAGACAATCCTGCACTATTTATGAAATTCATTTCGTTCTTGAAATTCGCTAAGGAAACATGCACGGTATATCACTTGGCAAGTAACACTTTACGTGGACATCGAAGATTTTGTTGGTACACGTAAACTTTAAAATTTCGAAACTAAAAAAAAAAAAAAAGACAAAAACAAAAATTGCTTCACAGTTCCAGACACGCGTTGGACACGATGAAAATGGCGACGGTGTTACAGGAACCTGATAGGATTCTGCGTTGCTCTTGCTCTTGGATAGGTTGCGCCTAAGAATGATTAGAGCCGTTTCACAATATCACAAAAAATGATTTATTATAGCGGACCGTAGATGATAATGATGCGTTTTATAATGACCGTCGAAATTATGGATTGAGATCATATTTGAAGTATTATGAGTGATTTTATTCTACGTTGCAATTCTGATTTTTTGTACTTGGATCTGAATATTTTAACTGGACTGACCTTTTCAGTTTCGTATATACTTCGCTGACTGATTTGAGGATACTGGTTTCCCTACCGGAGCTTCACCAAGTATTCGGTAAGCTAAAATATTAGGAGAAGGGAAAGGGAAGAAAGATATTCATTGGTCGAGTACCATTGTAGAAAGTCTTTGTCGGAGCGATCATACGTAGAGTTATTACAACGAGTTTGAACTTGAAGGTATGACCGCGCTCACAGGAGTAGGGAAAAGTCGATAATCGGATTATGTTATTAATATCTGCTCTTAGAGGACTTTCTTTCTAAGAAAAGATAATCTTGAAAAAAGGAATATGATTTAAAAAAAATACAGAAAGCGCTTATTATTCGACTTTGCTCTCTCTCGTGTATCAACAAGTTATCTTACCGATTACAGCAATATATGCGCATATATTGAACACGTGACAACC
>OU964969.1:5403042-5418042 GCA_918808275.2 Dolichovespula sylvestris
AAATATATTTATTTCTAATATATATATATATATATATATATATATATATATATATATATATATATATACATACATACATACATACATACGCATGTGTTTATAAATAAAAAAAAGAAAGAAAAAAGATTATAACATCGACGTAGACATCGATAGCCAATTACGTCTTTATCGATAATAACGATTTATATCGGCTTGTTTGGTTTATTTGAAAGGGTAAATTCGACATAAAACGAACTCACCGAGAGACGTAAAATTCGTAATGTAAATAGATCTCGTACTTAAGTAAACTATAGATAGATTAAATCGCGGCGAATATTATTTGAAGAAAAAATTTCCACTTTATGTCCGCTTTCACGATCGTATTTGATAAATATATATAAACGTAAAGAGAATCGACGGACTCTCTATATGGGATACGTTAGGGGATAGATAGAAAAAAAAAAAAAATCTAGAGAAAGAAAAAGAAGAAGAAGGAGAAGAAGAAAACAAAACAAAACATAATACAGAAATAATACAGAAGATCGTTATTTTTCCTTCGGTGTATCGAATTCCAACGAACTGAAACTAAATTCTAGACGAAATGAAATAATAAATCGATCGCGAAGGTATCGATGAAATAATTTCAATTTTCTGCTGCAGTGACGATGTTCTTATTAAAAAAAAAAAAAAAAAAGATAAAAAACAGCAAGTTGCTAAAAAAAAAAAAAAAAAAGAAATCGAAAAAGAAAACACGGCGAGTATCGTGATTTTTAACGCGAGTCAATCTTCGATTGGAAAATTAATCCCAGGTTCGTAGGTGTAACCGTGTTCGTGTTCAGATCGATCGAAATAACTTTGGTATCGGTGATCGGTCCCTTTTTCTTTTTTTTTTTTTCGATATTAAATCGTGCAACTCTCGATATCCGTCTCGATTCATCCGTTATTCCTCCTCACCCTTCTCCTCCTCCTCCTCCTCCTCCTTCACCCTCTCCTATCCTCCTCCCTTCGTCCACGTCAAATTCTCTTTTTTTTATCTATTTATTTTATTTTATTTTATTTTTTTTTTTTAAATCTAATTAATCCTTCCACCGTGTCCTTCGGACACGTTCCGCATCGTTTGTTATTTTAAATTTTATTCGCATTTTGAATTTTTTTAAACTTCGATCGCTTAACCCACGTCGTTTCAACTTAGTCCTGAAGTATTAATCGTTTCTTCTTCTTCTTCTTCTTTTTTATAATAATCGATAAATTCAGGATTCTTCGGAAGATTGGAATAAAGAGGGTAAAAATTTTGCAGGGAATACTCAACAGATAATCTTGTTTCGACGATCTCATCGATTAACCGTGCAAAATATTTATAATTTTTTTTTCATGCGATTTGTTAAATCGTTTATGTTATATTTTTTCGCTTGTTTATCGATATATTTAATTCTCCAATAAAAAATTTAACGTCTACAAATAGGAATAATATTTTATTTTATACACGAAACACACACACACACACACACACACACACACACACACATGTTTTATTCCTATCGTTTGTTTAATATAATTTAATTTAATCTATATAATTAAATATAATACAATTTTATCTATTTATATGAGGGATACGTTTGATGGTTACATATACAGTCATATACACAGAGGATATTAACGATGTACAAAAGTTTAAGAATAATCGTTCGAACAAACGATTATCAAAATTGAATTTACGATGCATGCATAAACAAATTAAATTGTCTTTAATATCGACAATCTTATTGACGGGAAACTAAAGCTATACGATATATCGTTAGAAAATTGATGATATAAGCGAAATGAGAGAAATAATAATAAAGAAAGAGAGATAGAAGAAGAAGAGAGGGAAAAGAGAGAGAGAGAGAGAGAGAGAGAGACAGAAGACGAACAAAGGAAACCGAGAGAAGGAAAAGGAGATGGGATATTAATGCCTGGCTTCGCCATAGTGAAACGAGCTCGTGGCTTTCTCGATGCTTTGCTGCTGCACATAGTTTCCGTAAGAACTAATTAACGAACAATTAAAATTAATTTCACGCAGAAGAGAACAAGAGTTATTCACGTGATCGGAGCGTACGTATGTATATACACTTTAACTTACATGGTTCTTGTATGCATCAGTATGTGCTTTCTATCCGTGTATATGCGTATGTGTAAGAGAGAGAGAGAGAGAGAGAGAGAGAGAGAGAGAGAGAGAGAGAGAGAGAGAGAGAGAGAAAGAGAGAGAGTATGCATGTGTTTTGTGTGTGTGTGTGTGTGTGTGTATAGTGGAATAAGAAGAGAGACAGAAGGCTAATTCCAACCATAAATCAGCTGACTAGGTGGAATTCAAGAGGCGCTTAGTTGCTCGAAAACCGACGTTGACTTTCTCTCTCTCTCTCTCTCTCTCTCTCTCTCTCTCTCTCTTTCCCTCCCTTTCTTTCCTTTCTTTCTTTCTCTCTCTTTTTCTGTCTGCGTTTCTATTGCTATTTTTAATCTCTTTCTTTTTCTAACGTTTCCTTTAAAGCACGAATTTCTTCCCTCGTTATATATGCGTTTTCATAAGTGTACCCGTTTTTTGATCATAAATTCGAAATTAAAGATAATACTAAATATACAATTTGTGTCTAATTACATAGAGTCCAATTATATATAATTAGAGAATTTTTGTATTTTTCTTCTTTTCTCTTTTGCGTGTTTCTTTTTCTGTTTATGATTTTTTTTTTCCTATCTCTGACGACCCTTTAACGAAATAATTATTACATTATCTAATATTAACGATAACGAATAAGTATATTAAAAGATAAAAGTGCATGCGTGTATGTGTGTGTATGTGTGTTTGTGCGCGCGTGTGTGTGTGAGAGAGAGAGAGAGAGAGAGAGAGAGAGTGAGAGATAAAGGAAAGGTAAATAAACGCGAACGTCGTAGATCTCATGCTCGGTTTTACTCAAACGTTTCTTTCTTACTTTTTTTTTTTTATCTCCCCTCGCTTTCCTTTTATCTCTCTTCTTTAAACTTAGATACGTACAGTCCGATAAAGTCTATCTCGTTATAATTACTCCCATCGCATGTCCGAAATCTCGTTGAATTATCTATGCCGATTTTTCGCGAACGTGCCTGGTGTCCCTTCACTTGCGAAACTATACGATATCGTTAGAGCCTTTGGATTCGGTTATCGAAATATTCCACGATCGTGGAACTATCCTAACTATTAACTATTTTCAGTGAACTACGGAAATTCTTGAGGTTTTCGGTATGAAACGTAAGTTAAGATTTCGACGGAGAGAAAGCAGAGAGAGAGAGAGAGAGATAGAGAGAGAGAGAGTTGAAACCTTTTTATGATATTTGAGGGACTTTTATGTCCACCATCTAACGTCTCGGGCACGTTTCTCTACAAAGTTTCTCAACTCTCTCACATCTTTCTCTTCCCTTAGATATTATCCCTACTCGGCTGAGATAGCTTATTTGTTAAGGGATTGGGGGGGTGGGGTGGGTTGAGATGATGGCGGCGGCGGCGATGGTGGTGGTGGTGGTGGTGGTGATGGTGATGGCGATGGCGATGGTGATGGTGTTGCGCTGACGAAGGAAGAGTATGAGAAGAAAAAGTAGGAGGGTGGCCGTAAGGATAAAAATGAATGTTTTAACTTCAACGGTAAAATATTTTCTCCCGCTTCTGCCATTTGGATTCGTGGACGAGGAGAAAAGAAAATATAAAACACAAAACAAAAGCAAAGATAAAAAAAAATAGAAAGAGAGAGAGAGAGAGAGAGAGAGAGAGAGAGTGAAAGAAACGGGGTGGGAGGGGGAGGGGGTGAAAAAAAGAGGAAGAGAAAAAGAAGCGAGGGAAAGATAAAAGGAAAAAAAGAAATAAGAAGGGGGACGGGGAACGTCTTAATTGCACGTCGTAATGGAAGAAAAATGTGAATTTATTTTTGTTTTCTTTTCTTTTTCTATTTTTTTTTGTTTTTTTTTTTTTTTTTTTTTTTTTTTTTTTTTTTAATATTATAACAACCTTACTTCTTGCGAATAGATACGTATTCGTTTCTTTTACGCTCTCTTCGTTTTTATTTCATTCCTTTCGTTTCTTCTTATTTCATTTCTTTGTTTCTCTTTCTTTTCCATTCCCTCTTAATACTTTTTTTCTTGTGAAAAAACGAACGAATTAGTTTCCACCCTCCCTCTCCCTATCTCTCTCCTTCTCTTTCTGTCTGTCTGTCTGTCTGTCTGTCTGTCTGTCTGTCTGTCTGCCTGCCTTTACATCTCGCTTCTGTTTTTCTTTCCTATTTTCTCTCTCTTTTCTCTCTTTTTTTTTCTTTTTTTTTTTTTTTTTTTTCAAGTAGAAAAACAAGGTAATTGGACGGTAGGGATAACAATTTTGAAGGGGATAAGAAGATCACTCAAAAGTATCACGAGAAGAAGTTTCACGAAAAATGAAATGAAACGAAACGAAAGAAAAGTATCGCGATCTCGATCGAATTAAAGAATAAATGGAGGACTAGTATCTTATCGGAATGGTTAAATGGCAAAAGAAAAGCAGATCAATTTTAAGAGGATTGACGATGCTAAAAGAAAAGGAAATAGATTGACATTAAAGAGGGAGACAACGAGAGAGAAAGAAAGAAAGAGAGAGAGAGAGATAGAGAGAGAGAGAGAGAGAGAGAGAGAATAAGTAAGTCGTAGGAAATAGTGCAAAGGATTCTTCGTTTGGATGATATTTCTTTGGGGATACCTATGTATGTCATGCGACGTTCTACGTTACATTGCAGATATGAATCTTGTAAAAACAGGTTGGAGTTTCAGATCTTTTGATTCATACATACATACATACATACATATATACATACGTACGTAGTCATACATGAATTCGAAAAGTCCCAAAGGGCTTAAAAGTCCCTTCTATTTCTCTTCTTTCGCTAGGGATATTGAGAATTACCATGACATAGCTCTCTTTCACTTCGCATTTCCCCTCTATACACACACACACACGCGCGCACACACACACACACACACACACACACATTTTACACGTACATACCTACACATGCATATATATATATATATATATATATATATATATATATATTATTCATACATAGTCATTAAAAGTCTTAACTTTAACAAACCCCTTATCCTTCGTAACCCTCCCTAACCTCTTCCCCCTCGGCGAAACGAAAATAACCCGTTCTCAAAATTACAATGATAATATCATTACGAACTATAACGTTTCGCTTCGTCTCACACAACGATTTTTAATCATTTTAAACGAAATACGTTATATTATAAGGTATAGGGTGTAACTATAATAATTATTACAAAAGCAAAGCTTTTCACGTGGATAGAAGGGGCGAGGGAGGAAGGGAGGTAGGGAGAGAGGGAGAGTGGAAAAGGAGTCGAATAGACTGGAACTTCGTTACCGTTCTCCTCAACCATTTTCTTCTTCTTCTTCTTCTTCTTCTACTTCTACTTCTTCGACTTCTTCGTTTTCTTCGTCCCCTCTCCCCTTTCTTCTCCCATTTTACTTCCATAATTAGGGCAAAGCGTTTTGTAATTAGTAAAGAGAACTTTCTCATTTGATTAATCACTTAATTAATTAATCGAGAAGAAGGGGTGGAAGACCAATTTACGTGGACTCGCGTGGCCCTCCCTCCCCCTCCCCCCCCATTAAAGTTTCACTATGAAAGTTTCCTCAGTCCCTCGCCGTTGTCGTTGTATTCCCGTCTCTCTCTCTCTCTCTCTCCTTCTTTCTTTCTTTCTTTCCTTCATCCCAACCCGCTAAGTACCCCCACCCATCTCCATCCCCCACATCAACCCCCTCCGCTCACCCCCATAGCCTTCCTCGAAATTTTCATTTCTCTTACGAATTATTCTTTACGAGACGAGGATTCTTTCCTTCCTTCTAATTCGCAATGACATTAAAATTTCTTTAAGTCACCTGACTACCGCCTACACCCCCCCCCTCCCCCATCTATCTCTCTCTCTCTTTCCTTATTTTTCATTTTCGTTTTTTTTTTTTTTTTTTTTTTTTCACTAGTAAAGGCTTAACTCGTTTCTCGATATCGATTTCATGTCACCGTCGTTAAAAATGAATGTGATTGAAAAATAAGGGTACGAGGCGGGTTGGAGAGGTGAAAGAAGGAAATGGGGGATGACAAGACGGGGGTGGGAGGAGGGAGTGTAGAGGGTAGGAGGCAGTAAGAAGGGGCGAGGAGAGGGGAAAAAGGAGACAGACGATCGTAAGGATTCGAGAGACGCCCGAAAGCTCTCTCTATTCCTCGTTGAATAAACAAGTGACTTAACTTAAAAGGGACACTCGCTTCGTAACTTTCTGGCAAGTCGAGTTCGCGTCACTGTCGTCACCGAGGAAAGCTTACTTTGGCTCGAAGCTGTCTTTAACCTCGTCTTTAAAACCATCTTTAGTCTCACTTTTTTACTCACTCTCTCTTTTTCACTCTCTTTCTCTCTCTCTCTGTCTCTCTCTCTTTCACACACACACACACACACACACACACACACACATCCTCTCGATCTATGTGTCTATCTATCTCTATGTCTATATCTCCGTCACTGTCTCTTTCTATCTTGCTTTCACGTTTGATCTCAACGAATCTTACGAACACCCACACTTACTTGGATCTTTTTAATGGTTTCGCGAACGAGAAAATAGGAAAAAGAAATAAGAAAGAGGGAAAGAAAGAAAATAAGGAAAAAGAAAAATAAAAAGAAATTAAACACTCTTCAGCGTTTCTCCCTTCTTCTTTCGTTTTTCTTTTTTTTGTGTTTTTTTTTTTTTCACTCTCGAAGATATAAATCGCCGCGTTATATGATAATGCATAAATCATTATGTTTTCTTTCTTTTTTCTTTCTTTCTTTTTCTTCTTCTTCTTCCTCTTCTTCTTCTTCTTCTTCTTCTTCTTCAGTCGATCTGAAATAATATTTCACGCGTCGAAACGCATTTATATATACATACATACGTACGTACGTATATTCGCATGGTTCTTCTACCCTAGTAGGAAGTTAAGTCGAGCTTTGGGTTTGAATAGAGAAAGCGGAAATGGAGTTAATTAATGCTATTTTATTCGAAAGCTCGAATGAATTATTTAAATCGTGAATATAGCCGTGGGACGATCCTGAAAGTTCACGAAAGGTACATGAAACGCGAAGAGAAAAGATCGATTCACCTTTCTCGAACATACCTAATGACCTGGAAAATGAATTCCGTTGATTATCGAGAATTCTTTTGAAAAAAAAAAAAAAGACAGAAAAAAAAATTCACGCGCACGCAAGCACGCATACGCGCACACATCGTTGCCGTCCATCTATCCGTCAATTACGAAAGTTATTTGATATCATTTTTTTTTTTTTTTAATTATTTAAACTTGTAATATGAAATAATGCGAAAGTAGTACGGAATAATTGCGATATAATACGAAGAATATCGATTATTATCTCTCGATCCTGTTATTTTTCTTTTTTTATTTGTTATTCTTTCTATCTTTTTTATTTCCATTTCGAGCAATGAACATCCTTTGAAATGATTACTTCTTATAACGCGGTAAAAGTAATTTTATGATATAATGAAATTATTTCAAATTATATCACGTCAATGGCGCAATACGAATTTCGTATTTACGTCCATATTATGAATTTTGTCATATAAAAGTTTTGATTTTCGCCAATCATATTAGCACATTTTGTGAAGTCGTGATATGTTCTATCGTATATATAGAACTTGATAAAGTTATTACATTGGAACGATAAATGTGACAGAATATTGTAACAAAATTTAACGTAGTCCTTACAATGATATTACATTTCAAATTGAACTTGTTAATCGTTCAAATACACTTCTAACAAATAACTCCATACATACATACATACATACATACATACATACATACATACATACATACATACATACATACATACATACATACATACATACATACATACATACATACATACATACATACATACATACATACATACATACATACATACATACATACATACATACATACATACATACATACATACATACATACATACATACATACATACATATATATATATATATATATATATATATATATATATATATATATATATATTTATATGTATTATAAAGATTATTTTGAGTTCCAATTCTGTTGATAATATTTCAGTATTCTTGTATGATATATATATATATATATATATATATATATATATATATATATCTACTCCAAGAACGAGTATATAAACTCGCTGTAGCCCCTCTGCAACCTGACCATATTTTCATGAGACGACTTTAAATTTCAACGGCACGACGTATAACGGTGATACCGCCGTGCAACTGATGGTGTTGGTACTGAACTAGTGTTATATACCTGCATACGTACATAAGTCCGAGAGATATGCGTTGTCGCGAAGAAGAAGAAACTGGATAGTAGAGAAAAAAAAATTATAGAGAAAAGGGGATGATATATTTATTAAAAAAAATACAAATAAAAGTAACCAAAAAAAAAAAAGAATGAAAAAAAGAACGTGAAAAATGAAACCGAAAAGAAAAAAAAAAAAGAGAGGTAAAGAAAATAAAGAAAAATAGTAAACGAGAGAAGACAGCTCTCTCTCTCTCTCTCTCTCTCTCTCTCTATCTCTATCTCTTTCTCTTTCTCTTTCTTTTTCTCTTGGTTGTCGCGAAGCTTCCACAATGTCCGAGTTTAGGTGGAGGCATCGTCTTAAAAATATTTTTCAGCTGAGAACGAGAGAAGTTTCAAGACGTGACGAGAAATCACGACTCTTCTCTTTCCTCCCTTTTCCAGTTTCTTCGATCGTCCAATCGAAAACCAGCCCACTCTACCTCCCTCCCTCTCTCCCTTTCTCTCTCTCTCTCTCTCTCTCTCTCTCTCTCTCTCTCTCTCTCTCTATGCCGTTTTGGGATAGTAAAGAATTTAAGTCTCATGGCATAGCCACCCGAAAGATTTACTATCGTAGATAGGAAAGCTCGCCATTGCTTACTTTATAGGGTCTTACGATGGTATCCTTAAGGTCGGATAACTTTCTTTTGTTTATTCCCTTATTTTTCTTCCTTTTCTTTCTCTCTCTCTCTCTCTCTCTCTCTCTCTCTCTCTCTCTTTCTATCTTTCTTCCTTCCTTTGTTTTTTTCTTTCTCTTTCTGTCTTTCTCTTGTTTACTACCTACGATGTACTACTACTACGTATTACGTATTACTACTACTACTACTACGTACTACTACGTATTACTACTACTGCTACTACTACTACTACTACTGCTCTACTACTATTACTATTGGCCGTCGCGTGTCCATTGAAATTCTATGTCTTTCCTTGACTTTAACGAGTCTCGAAGCGTGATACCTTCCCTAAAGGATTAAGGAATTTGTTTGAGATATCGTCCGTAGGACGATAAATTCGATCTTTCGTTTATTTCTTTTATTTCATTTCTCTCCCTCTCCCTCTCTCTCTCTCTCCCCCCCTCTCTCTCTCTCTCTCTCTCTCTTTCACCGTCCTTTTCTTTTTATCTACTTTGATTAAGATTAAGTCCGTCGCCCGTGGTTCGTTTGAATTTCTCTTTTTCTTTCTTCCTTTTTTTTTCTCTCTTTTTCTTTTTCTTTTTTTTTTTTTTTTTTTTAACGTCAGCCAACGAATCCAACAGGCGCAATACTTTTCGATCGATTTCGATACGAATTAATCTTTGTTTTTTTTTTTTTTTTTTTCTTTTTTGAACAATTTTTCTATATTCTTCAAAGAGATAGAAAAAGGGAAATGAAAGGGAAACGTTTCGAAGAGACGGTACTTTTCTTTCTTTTTTTGTTTTTTGTTTTTCTTTTTTTTTCTTTCTTTTTCGTTGAAGCAAAATCAATAACAAACAAATAACACAAGAATTATCTATCGATCGTACGTCTCGAACGAATGAAGTTAGCAGGCTTATTCGGAGCCCCGACAGAAACGTGTTATGAAACCAGCTAATAATTGTTATTTTTTTTTTCTTCGTTTTCTTTTTCCTTTCTTTTTTTTTTTGTTTGTTTTAACGATTCAATCGAACTTTCCTTCTATGTAATAATAATTAATAATCGCGTTATTTAGCGTGGGTCCATCTACTTTTCCTTCTTCTTCTTCTTTTATCAGAATATCGACTGATGCCAGTAAAGGTTATCGAATATCTAGTCGATGTTATCTCTCTCTCTCACTCACTCTCTCTCTCTCTGTCTGTCTCTCTTTCTTTCTCTCTTTCTCTTACTTTCTTTCTTTAGTGCGTCGCACGATTCCAAATGTTTATCGGAAAGAGCACATATCTAGTTTCCCCGTGTCGCCTTTTACCACAACTTGACATACTAGAATCTCGAAAAGTCGAAGTATCGACGCAACTCTTTCGATGCTTACAATCCTCCCACCCCTTTCAATCCTCTTTCTCTTTCTCTCTTTCTTTATCCATCCTCCACCCTCTCTCTCTCTCTCTCTCTCTCTCTCTATCTCTCTCTCTCTCTATCTCTCTATCTTTCTCTCCCTATATCCCTCTGTCTCTTTCCATCTCTATATCCTCCGAACGTTCCTCGTGTATCGAACTTCTTTCTCGGATAAGATACGCTGTTCTCGATGCGAGATAGGAAGCTATCAGAGCAACTGTCAGAATATAGAAAAGCAAGGGACGACGCTACGAGAATATGACTTTACTTCTTTTTAAACTCTCGATTCTAGTCGTAAGTATGCGAATCAAGGAGATGTCGTACTAGTTTCTTAGAGTGAGTGATACGTATTCTTATCGGATATCAAGAAGTAGCAAACAATATCTCCGACATAACTTTTTCCTTATCGATTCCATACCATTCACAGTGTTACTCTAATCAATTATCCATCTAACGGTATCTAATGCATCGCAAAATTATCGCTTCGTATGACTATTATATTTATCGCGCGTTCGACGTATCTATATCGTCGTAATAGATTCGAGTAATTATTTCAGTTACACACGCGTACGAAAATATATATATATATATATATACTTTATCTTCTTTTTTTTTTTCTTTTTATCGTTTTATACGTATCGCATATCTTTATCGTCGAAATATTCTTCCAAATGTTTTTCTTCATTTGGTTAATTAATTATCTTGTTATTTTTTTTTTCGGATTTCTTCGACGAAAGAAAGGCAAAAAAAAAAAGGAAATCTTTAATTTCGTCGATCATTAGGATATTATTACAACTTTGTAATAATGATTGATAAAAAAAAAATAAAGTGTCTAAATTCAAAATCTCGTATTAGTGAGAGATAAGAGATAGAGAGAGAGAGAGAGAGAGGGGGGAGGAAAAATAATTGATAAGCAATTCGTTTATGGCACAGAAACATATGTGTATTCAAAGTCTCGTCGTAAATGAAGAAAGACGAAAATGTTAGAAAATCGTCGAACTCGGTGACGTTTCTACTTTTCTTTTTCTTTTTTTTTTTATCCCTCCCTTCGTTTTTTTTTTTTTGGTTTTATTTCCCTTTCTCTCTTTTTCCTCACTTTTTCCCTTTTTGGTCTTTCCCTCCTCGACTTTTACCAAGCGGTTCACATTCGCAACCGAGACACATCTCGAAATCCTTTAATTATCGACTTCGTCGTCGTTGCACTAGGTACAAAGAGATGACGTAGTTTCTTTTTCTCGTCTTTCTTATCTATCTATCTATCTCTCTCTCTCTCTCTCTCTCTCTTTCTCTGTTGATATGTGTGTGTGTGTGTTTTTTATCCTTTCCTTCTTTCGTCCGTCCGTCCGTTCGTTCGTTCGTTCGTTCGTTCGTTCGTTCGTTCGTTCGTTCGTTCGTTCGTTCTTTTAACGATCTCTCCACTATCTGCCGTTGGCATTTACCTTCTCTCTTTCTCCATCTATCGAAAACTCCTCCGTGAAAAGTCTCCCCTTTTGATATCGGGACTTTCCAAGATATTTTCAAGCCATTTTCTATGAGAAGATCGTGCTTTACGCCACGTATTCCGTAAGATTCTTCTCGTATTTTTCAATAAAAGGGGGTTCGGGGTGGTTGAGAAGTTCTTGCTCCCTTGCTCCCTCCCTCCCTCTCTCTCTCTCTCTCTTTCTATCTCTCTTTATCTCTCTCTCTCTCTCTCTCTCTCTCTCTCTTTCGTAGCGAAGAAACCGACACAGCAGCTGCACGAGCCATCCTAGTAAGCTTTCTTTCTCATCCTTCTCCTCCTTCTCCTCCTCCTCTTTCTACTCCTTCTCCTCCTCCTTCTCCTCCTCCTTTTCGAATAAATCGCGCGAAGAGAAAAGGAGGAAAGATAGAAACAGCAGGAAAAAAGAATAAAATTCGAGAGAGGGTTGACATTGTCGCAGAAGAAATAATATATCTTACGGAGTAAAGGTTGCATATATGAGAGAGAGATAGATTGATATATAGATAGATAGATATAGATAGAGATAAGGAGAAAGAGAGAGAGAGAGAGAGAGAGAGAGACTCTTTGCCATTTCTGTAGACTCTCGATTTATCAATCTGTCTTTTTCTATCCGTTTTACGTCGCATTTCTTCTTGGAAAAAAAAAAGGATAAGGCAAGAAACGAAAAATAAATAGGAAAGAGGGAACAAATACACGCGGAGAAAAAACTAACGAATTATTGCCATACCCAAACCAATTCAACCGAATCGATTTTATTTCGAAGTTCCTAAGTTTTTTATTTTTTTTCTAAGTGGTTGTGGATTTTTTCTTTCCTTTGTTTTTTTAATTTTTTTTTTCAAGATTACGTATATCGATTGACATATTGAAGATATATTGCGGTATATATATATATATATATATATATATATATATATATATATATTTCTTATTAAAATCTTTATATAAAGTATATCAATGTAATATCTATGATTAGTTAAATTAAAATATATAATAAAAAAACAAAACGAAAAATAATGAAAACGAAAATTATTCTATATTTGCTCGTTCGAATTCGGTACTCCAATAATATCGTTATAATTCGAAATGAATTAATTTATAGTCGAATTAAAAAGAAAGAGAGAGAGAGAGAGAGAGAGAGGGAGGGAGATACAATTAATATATCGATACTTTTCTATTCCCTTTTTACTTACGATTAATCCCACCAGAAAGTCACTGATGGAAGAAAATACAGTTAGTTACATTTTCCATTCTCGAATTCTGATCTTTCTACGTTTGATCGTTGAAATTACGCAATGGTTCGACGTTACGTACCCGTTTGAAATCACAGACAAGATTGTTTAATGACTTTTGGTATATGGGTACGAGCGACTTTACACTTGGTACAAGTCAAAGGTAATTTACCATCTACAATCTTAATTTTATCCGTTCTTCAATTACACAAATTCTACGAAATTCTCTCGTTCGTTATTAATTTCGCTTACAAAATGATTTCCGACGAAGAAAGAAAATCTCTTTGTGACAATAAACGCAAAGACAAATGAGTGGGCGGGGCGGGGTTGGGAGGGTAGGTCGTAAGTGAAGCAATTAACGATAGTTAAAGGATGGACGAATCGAAACTATAATTAATTAATACAACGAGAATCGAAAGACGGAGCTTTCTTATCTTTTATTTTTTTTTATTAAGACGAGGGACGTCGGCACGATGTAACGCCGGTGTAGTTTAATTCCAACGAAAATATTCGTTTCCAATAATATTAATCTCGAGCATAAACTTTTGATAATCGAATATCGTTTGTTCGCGTTTACGATTCGGGGATAATTTTCAAAATCAAATTGTGGATAGATTTCGTTGTTATAATATAATATCCGTTACTAACGTTCGTTAATATATCTACAACGTTATATCCCATTCTAATCCACAATCGTTGTAACTATTACGATCGTTCCTAACGATGAATAATATAGATACCCATATTACTTTCCTCGTTCCATTACTATTACTCCGCATTCTAATTCTCAATTATTTTCATCTTTGAATGGAACGATTATTTCGAATAGGATCGATTCCCATTCGTTGTTTACCATTATCCATTGTTATTATTTATTGAATTAGAAATTATTCAATAACCATTTTGTAATATACCTCGTTGGAACGAATATAATTTCTCTATTAATTTTGATTGAAATCTTGCATAGCGATAGTTTCGCGCTATTATTGAGAAATTACAATTCTCTATTCTCTCCACTCCCCCCACCCCTCTTTCACTCTTTTTGTGTACGTACGTACGTACGTACGTGTATGTGTGTTTTATGTAATGTCGTAAACACAAACACACACACACACAGACATATTTACGATGAAAAACGAGGGAGGAACTGTAAGATGCTAACAATAAACGAGTCATCCCTATAATAACTATGCTAACTTTTGAATGCCCTTGAGTGAAGAAAATCTACGTATTACTTGTTCCAGTTTACCAAAACGTATGCAAAACGTATAGATAACGGTATCATAGAACGTGGTATATTCTCTTTCTCTTTCTCTCTCTCTTATAAGTTGGCTCTATTCTAACACCCCTAAACCATTCTCTCTCTCTCCCACCTACCCAACCACCCCTTCTCTAGAGACCTCATGCAATGGACAATATCTACCGTCAGTCCCTATTGACCGAGACAACGAAACTAAACAAAAGTGGAATATTTGTTCAAGTTTTCAGCACGTACCTTAACCGTCATTTCTCATACGACCTCAAATCCATTGTCGGTAGTTTACACCTTTGCAAACAGAGATACGCGTCGATGCACACACGCAAGAGATTCTCTAGCTTGAGTAATGTTGTTTACTTATTTATTTATCTATTTATGTATTTTGATTTTCATCTCTCTTCTCCATTTTTTTTTCTTTTCCTTTTCTATTTTGCTCTAATGATTTTCTTTCGCTTCGAGAGTGAATCGTCTTCTTCTTTTTTTTTTTTTTTTTCTTTCTTTTCCTCTACACGAATTTATTTATTTTTTTCGTTTTCGTTCGTAAATTTCACAGGGAGGTATACATTATTTGTTCGTTTTTTAATTATTGTTATTATTATAATAATAATAATTATTATTATTATAATTAAACGACTTAAAACGCAAGGACAAT